>JAVTVY010054841.1:0-31044 GCA_036873755.1 Hanleya hanleyi | reverse complement strand
TTTTATCTCGGGTTCAGTTCTGAAGAGGTTTAGAATTAAATACAATATTCAAATTTGAATTGATTGTCCCAATTCCACCCTTAAATTCTAAACATCAAGTTATGATATCCATTTGTGGAATATTAATAAAATTGTTTAATTTTAAACAGATTAATATGGTAGGGGCCCCAACTTTTTCAGACGCCTATTATTTTATTAATTATTTTGTAAACGTAAAGATCGACAACCATCCAGTATGGATAGTCAAGCTCCCCCCTCTCCCCAACACTTTCGGACAGCTTCCGCCGCCACTAGTGTTTACTGCGGAATGAATGCTTTCCGTTCTAGATCTTCCAGTCATGGATGTTGAAATAGATGTAGCCTCTCAAGTTTGACCAGCTAGTCTTATCACTGGTCATTATCACCCCAGTGTGCTATTAAATTTATGTCCCTCAAGTGTTTGACTAGTGTAAATGTGAAATTAAAGTGAGTATATGGTGCCTTATCTACTTTATCCTAAAACTAAAAGGCACTATATGTACATGTATCTGTCACCAGTCAAGTTGTGGAGTGTGCCATATACATGTAACAAATCCAGAATCCTCTATTAGTCTTTCATATAAGTGCTCTTTAGTCAGAAAACAGCCCCTGATAATGGAGTGCAATAACTTCACATGAGTTGACACAAATGATCACAATTTAACCTGGAGGTCAGTAACAGCACACTTTTGTGTGATAAAGCTGTGCCTGATGTCTTCCAGATGTCTGTGTCCAGTTACTGGTACATGTACATGGAATTGTCCAGCATTTTAAGAGTTGGCTAATGTATCATCATTCTACATTGCCAATGCACCATACAGTACCGGTACATGTAAAATAAGTCATTCATTTTTGAAAATATATAAAATATATGTTAACAAGCTTAATTACCTTAATTAGCTGATTCCATGTCAAAGCAAATGTAATGGGTGGTTTTTCGAGAAAGACTTCACAGATTGATCCTATAAACTTGGCCTACACAAGTGTCCACCATGTCATGATTATGATGTTTATAAGAATCGTTGCACTCCCTGCATAGTAATTATCTAGCTACATGTAATTGGATGATATGCTGCATGGATTCCATGTCAATGCAAAAGGGCCATTTTCATGAAAATGTACATTAAAGACAAATCTGAAATTAAATTTGAGCAGCTTGGCTACCAAAATGGAATTAGTCAAGACCATGTAGGCCACAAAGACTGTTTTCATATCAGCCAACCCATTCTAGCCCATATATGTTATTTTCAGGTGGTATCGGAAAAGGCATATTGGTAACGGTAAAGACATTGAATTCAAGACCATTTCCTTTTAACTAACCAGTTGGTTTTGGTTTCTTAATGAAAGTTAATCTGCCTTTTTCTAAACATTCTTTTGATGTTTTTTAAGTTCCAAGAAAATTTATAAGCAGAATGTCACTTCACTTTTCTCAGTAACTGTGACAGTTGACCAAGATATTTTTTGGTCTTTACCGTTACATTCCTGTCTTTACCGTTATGGCATTTACAACGGTAAAGACAAATTGAGTAATGGTAAATTACAAGCGTCTGGTCCATCATTCATAATTCAGCCATCGTCCATTAGAGAATATCCGCGTCCATAATGCAAAGACCTATTCCATATTCAATATAACAGTATTAGCACCAAATTCAAAAAGACAGTCATAGTATACATACATGTACATAAACATAAGCTTGTTTCCTGCAAAAGAGAAGCGGTCAACAGTTTTCAATGATGCCGACAAGACCTCATGATGTTCCAAAAATATCAAATCCGTATCGCTGATCAGTATTCTTAAGACTGAGATTAGGTCAGCATGAGGCCGGCTGAACTGGATTAGTGTGTCCATGGAGCCTACTATAGTAGCTAGGCTCCATGTGTGTCTTTCATGGTGAATTTATCTTTGGAAACAGTCTCCTAGTTCCCTGATTAGGAAACAGGCTGCGAGTTCTCTGTTTAGGAAACAGACCCAGATTTTCTGGTCAGGGAATTCATAATATAAATCCCAAGAATTTGATTTATAAAATATGACTGAGGTTCTCTCTCCATTAATTGAAAAGCTTGGTTACAGTCCACTGAGTGTACTTACATACCTTTTTATTTTTTTATTGACACATCAGCACAGTCAGTACGGGTAGTATATAGGCATTCAATTTAAGAACACCAACAAGATGCCAAACATGGCAGATTAACAAAAGGCAAAATAAAGCAAAATTCACACGAGTCATGACGCAAAGCTGACATAATTCAATATGACCACATCATTATGGCACGTATGTATATACGATTAGCTTGACATGATCCTGATAGGATATTTCATAAATATACTCAATAAATTCAATAAATTTATTTCACTGTGCTACTTAGAGAATGCAAGTTTGTACACAGTTTAGAAATTGATTCAAAAACATTTTTTTCTAAGTGTAATATATTTACGACAGGCCAAAATAAAATCATGTTCATACTCAATGACCTTTCTTGGACACTGTTTACAAAGTCTTTCACCTCCATCTACTTTCGGTATCTACCATCTTCAATTTCTAACTTAGGCACATTCACTATTCTGTATTTGCAAATAAGACTCAAGAGAGTTTATTTGCTGGTTAGAAAACCACTTCTCAGTTAGCATCTTCAAAAGTGATAAACACCACAGGACATCTAATTTTGTTTGAGTTGATGATAGCCACTTGATGTCCATAAATAGTCCACAAGCTGACAACATGTGGTTGAGATAATAAAAGTTGATCCAACAGACTGCCCTTTGCCAGCAGGTCAAATCCAAAAGCTTTTAAACAGGACAAGCCAAACCACAGATGTCAGCCTCTCTAATTTGCTAATGCTATGCTGAACTGCCAGTATATAAATGAAGGCTGTTCTACCATACTGTCAGAAGACCTTTATATTGTGTTTGCATTGGTGTTTTAGATGATCTCTGATTCAGTTATAAGGGAGGCATTAAAGATACTGCCATAAACCTGTTAAAAGAGTGCCATGATCAAACCACATGTAATCCAGAATACTAGTAAATTACATATACATGTAGATACAAGTAGGGTCACTTAAAAATCTGCTTAGAACTATATATGGTTTATTAGCCGAGATATCAGGATAAATTGATCTACAAAATATGCAGATGTGGGACAAAACACCCGGGGGCAAAACACCTGAGGACAAGAGATCCTTAGACAAACACTCACGGACAAAACACCCAGTGGATAAAACACCCAGAGGACAAAACACCCAAATAAAATAGATATTAGGTCAGGCACGGAGTGACTTGAATATTGGGGCGGCCAGACGGGGGTGGGACAGGGAGGGGTGGCTCCCTGCCTCAGATAGCTGGTTTCGATTTTTTTTGTAAATTTAGACTTGTTTTAACGCACTTTGGTGCTTCTGAGAACTTTGAAAGGGATAACATATCTCGCAATCAAACCGACTCATAAGAGCTAAAAAAAAATCCAATTGGCCTTTTTCAATGAAATTTCCCCCCCCCCCACGCTGCTTTGAAAATAATTCGCTGATGATAATTTGTCAACTATACCCACCCACCCAAGTGAAAAGTCAATACCCAGGCTTCCGAAGCTGTGATCGAGGGGGGGGGGCATTTCAAGGCACGTCAGTTACAATTATTGGGGAGCCAAAGTGGTCCTTGCCCCCCCCCCCCCTTGCTGGCGAGCCCCCGGCTCCACTACGCCTGTAGGTAGCTTTATGTTTTATTCAATCACCATTATCATACCACTATCAAGATGCAATATTTTAGAGTTAACAAGATATTACAGCACTAGTTTAAAATAAAACAAAAAATAACAAAAAATGTCGCCTCAGGAAAATGTCCATTTGTGGGGATAATGTCACGGGGAAAAAATGTTGGTGGGGAAACTGTTGTCTGAGGATACTATCGGTACCCCTTTTTGTCCTCCGCCACGAAGTGGTGGGAGGACTTGGAAATGCTAGCCGTCCGTCCTTCCGTCCGTCCGTCCCACATCTTGTGAACGCGATATCTTGAGAACAATTCGACCGATCGACTTCAAACTTGAGAAGGTGCTTCACATCAGTTAGACGGCCATTGGTATTGATTTTCACTGAGGTACGTAATCCAAGATGGCCGCCATCGACCATATTGGATTTTGTCCGTCCCACATCTTGTGAACGCGATATCTCAAGAACAATTTGACCAATCGACTTCAAACTTGAGAAGGTGCTTCACATCAGTTAGACGGCCATTGGTATTAATTTTCACTGAAGTACGTAATCCAAGATGGCTGCCATTGACCATATTGGATTCCATCCGTCCCAGATCTTGTGAACGCGATATCTTGAGAACAATTCGACCAATCGACTTCAAACTTGAGAAGGTGCTTCACAATAGTCCAAGATGGCCGCCATCGACCATATTGGATTCTGTTCGTCCCACATCCTGTGAACGCGATATCTCAAGAACAATTCCACCAATCAGCTTCAAGCTTGGGAAGGTTCTTCACATCAGTCAGACGGCCATTGGTATTGATTTTCACTGAGGTACGTAATCCAAGATGGCTGCCATTGACCATATTGGATTTTGTCCATCCCACATCTTGTGAACGCGATATCTCGAGAACAGTTTGACCAATCGACTTCAAACTTCAGAATGTGCTTCGCATCAGTAAGACGGCCATTGGTATTGATTTTCACTGAGGTACCTAATCCAAGATGGCCGCCATCGACCATATTGGATTCTGTTCGTCCCACATCTTGTGAAGCGATATCTCAAGAACAATTCCACCAATCAACTTCAAGCTTGGGAAGGTTCTTCACATCAGTCAGATGGCCATTGGTATTGATTTTCACTGAGGTACGTAATCCAAGATGGCTGCCATTGGCCATATATGTTTTTTTTTCCATCCCACATCTTGTGAACGCGATATCTCGAGACCAGTTCGACCAATCGACTTCAAACTTGAGAATGTGCTTCGCATCAGTTAGACGGCCATTGGTATTGATTTTTACTGAGGTACGTAATCCAAGATGCTTCCATGGACCATATTGGATTTACTCCGTTCCACATCTTGTGAACGCGATATCTCAAGAACAAATTAACCAATCGACTCAAACTTGGGAAGGTTTTTCACTTCAGTTAGATGGCCATTGGTATTGGTTTTCACCGAGGTACGTAATCCAAGATGGCTGCCATTGACCATATTGGCTTCTATCCATCACACATCTTGTGATCGCGATATCTCGAGAACAGTTCGACCAATCGACTTCAAACTTGAGAATGTGCTTCACATCTATTAGATGGCCATTGGTATTGATTTTCACTGAGGTACGTAATCCAAGATGGCTGCCATTGACCATATTGGATTCCATCCATCTCGGATCTTGTGAACGTGATATCTCGAGAAATATTTGACCGATCGACTTCAAACTCGAGAGGGTGCTTCACATCAGGTAGTATGTAATCCAAGATGGCTGCCATTGACCATCTTGGATTTTACTCACCGATATTGTACCCATCTGTGTTGTGAACGCGATGCAAATTAAAATGAAAACCTGAGAGGTGAACGTCCTCCGACGTTGATGCAATTGATTTGGCTTAGAACCGTAACGCTTAGTACCCATCATGGATAGCAATCGCAGGTGAGATCCAGTAACAAGGTACTAACAATTATCGAATTTGCCATAATCCAATCAGGTTTTCAGAAGTTATTTTCCGGGAAGTTAAATTTTAACTTGGCCCACAGGTTGTGTCACCTATCAGTGGATGGGCAAGAGAAACAATCTCAAGCCCGATCTTGTGGCAAGGTACCCACATACATGTACCAAATTGGGAAAGAATGCTTTCAGGTTTTCAAAAGTTATTCTACAGAAACAAAATTTCAATTTTGCACTTAAGTGGTACCGATAAGCGGATCGGCGTGAAATACAATCCCTAGTGAGATCTTAAGGAGAGGTACCCACATACCAAATTTGAAAATAATCCGTTCAGTTTTCCAGATGTTATTTTCGGAAGCAAAATTTTAACTTGGCTCCCAGGTGGTGCCACCTATAGACGAATCGGCCTGAAAAACAATCTTAGGCGAGATCTTGGGGAGAGATACCCATGTATGAAATTTGAAAAGAATCCATTTGAACAGTTTTTGCAAAATCAATGGCCAGAAACGAAATTT
This sequence comes from Hanleya hanleyi, assembly GCA_036873755.1. Classification (NCBI taxonomy): domain Eukaryota; kingdom Metazoa; phylum Mollusca; class Polyplacophora; order Lepidopleurida; family Hanleyidae; genus Hanleya; species Hanleya hanleyi. The sequence continues at coordinate 24,880 of JAVTVY010054841.1, read as the reverse complement.
AACTTGGCCCCCACGTGGCACGTGCGCCAGCTACAAGATCTTGAGGCGAGGTACCCACATAACAAATTTGAAAAGAATCCTTTCAGTTTTCCAGGAGTAATTGTCCGGAAACGAATCCAGATGGACGGACCCCAATACTATAGTCCCCCTTCAGCCCTTCGGGCATCGGGGGACAATTAGCATATTTATGTTTTTGAAACAAAACATTGTTCGCTTTAGCTGTTCATCATGATTACAATATATAATCTGGCACAGAGAACCATTCTGTTTACTTAATACTTTGGACTTAATACTGGTGGGTGGAAGATAGCCCTATCGATGTACATGTACTATATCATATTCACATATAACAATTATAAGTTCACTTAAAACTTTCCACCTTGTCTTTTATTGTTATAAAAAAAAAAATAACGCTCCAATCAGCCCGGTCTCTCCTACAGTGTGTAATTCAATACTTATGATTTTCACCTTTTTTAAATTAATCGCAGATGTGAAAAACAGTTGCAGATATGTCACACACTTCAATTTATGCCTAAGAAAAAAAGACAATGAGAACATAGAATGAACATATTTTTTAAAAGCTTGCCAAAATGTCACATGAAAATGTTTGAGCCTTGACTTTGTCCCTAAGAAAAAGACTATTAAAATCTAAAAAAATGTAATGAATATAAAAATTGTTGCATGCCAAAATGTTGCACCTTTTATATTATGCCAAAATATCAGGTGCTGAAATGTCAGGTGTCGAAAGGTCCCTTACATGTACCAAAATGGGGTGTGCCAAAATGTTGTATGGATTCCAACCAGGATCAAACTCAGTTCAACATGTGGTTGTCCCATAAATATAACAGCTGAAGTTAGATAGGAGTTTATCAGAAATGAAGCCAGCACTTATGTGCAGCCAGCATGCACAGATATCAGCCAGGGGTAGCTGTGTTTAGTTCTCCAAGCCAAATTTCACCACTCCATTCAAGAGTCTTTCTTGTCCATTTCCACATATTAGGGTCAGCTGGGTAATAAATTGTCCAGATAAGAAGAATCTTGTCTGTGTCTACAGGCTCAGCTTTACTAACACAGAGGGTAGCTAAGCAGAACCAGGCCAATACACTGTCACACTATTCCTTGGGAAGTGATACCATGCAGATAATCTAAATTTCTCCAGGACAAATCGTGAAATATGTTAAAACAATGTCAATGTACATTTTACATGTTGGCTGAAGTCCCAGATTACCCTTTAGATGACGACTTTACAATGATTATGGATTAAGAATACTGATAAGTGATACGGATTTGATATTTTTGGAACATCATGATGTCTTGCCGGCATCATTGAAAACTGTTGACAGCTTGTCTCTTGCAGGAAACTAGTCTTTCTTTATGTATGCTATGTTTTTTTGAATTTGGTGCTAATACTGTTATGTGGAATATGGAATACTTATAGGTCTTTGGATTATGGACGCGGATATTCTTTAATGGACGACAGCTGAGTTATGAATGACGGACCACTATAACGTCATTATCTGTTCCAAACAATGGGAGGCAATCGATGATGTTTTTGAAAGTTGTGGCTCTCGTTTTCTGTTGGTATAAGTTTCAAATTATCGTATACTCGGAAGATGAAAATAATTCACAAAACTATTACCACAAAGGCCTTGAATTCTGACATTTTAACAGAACATTGGTGAGGTTTGCAGTACACCTGAATTGTAACTGTGATACTTTTGCAAGTTCACATCATATTCAAAATAATCTTCTAAGTTATAGGATTCTTGTTTTACAACTTCAATTTAAAAAAAATGTCACTGTTATTAATGTTGTAGTGCACAGCGCCACAAGCATGTAAGAACTTGTGACATTATTGTGGAATGATTAAGGACTTAGAGAATCGAGTATTGTTGCTCTTACAGTGTATTTTGGTAAAATGTTGAAAACATATAATGTCATTGTATCTGCAGTGCAACTCCTGTATGTTTGTAAACGATAAATACTGAGAGCGTCAGCATAAAATGGGATAATAAAGTGAAAACCTTGCCAATACCTGGCTGTGTCACTTTTGATCAGTGTGAATTATACACAATATGCCCGGAATATTTAAGCTCCTGCAAGTAGAGAAATAGAAAGTTTACCAATCAAATAGGCAATTCATTTTCAACCACACAGTTGCCAATGAATTTTGAATTTCCTGAATTTATCTTTGTTAATTGGTACATAAAGATAAATTGGGGAAATTGTTCAAAATTTATTGTTAAGTGTATGGTCAGAAATTAATCACCTATGTCAATATTTGTATGATAATCTTTCTATTTTTGTATTTTCACTTTCACTTAAGTACCTTTAATATGTACATGTACCTATAACATGTCTATTAACATGTAGGTTAACAGCAGATGTGGACTAAAATCTTACCGAAATGTCGCATGCCAAAATGTCATTCTCTTCACTTTGTGCAAAAATGTTGTGTGCCGTAATGTTGCAGATTCCTCCCCATACATTCCTATTCTACATCGTCACGATATGACTGAAATAATGTTGAAAGTGAGGTTAATCCTATTCACTAACTCACTATTCTCCAGTTTTAAAGTTTGTGAAGTTTGCTATCTATTTTTCAAGTCTGAGGACCGGCTATAGCTTCCCCAGAGATTTTATGAGGGGCCTGAGCTGGCCATTGACTCAGTCCTTTAGCCACTTACATGTAGGATGGCAGTACAGTTTGGCCTGTATGGTGACACTGGCTTTATACAAGAACATGATAAGCTCCATAGGCTGACCAAGTTCAACTTGGAGGCTGTGATGGCCAGTGTTGGCAATTGACTCTGAGTTTTAGGACTTTTAAACAAACAAACTTTACTCAGAGTGGGAGTATCACAGGGAAAGATACCAAATCTTTACCATAATTAAATACCCAAGTTTGCCACTAACATAAATGTACCATAACAGATTCTTCATAGACTGAATCTGGGTTGAAAGATCTGGATCACATTAACACTGTGGTTATTAGGGTTCATGCTGACCGTCAACACTATAAATCCAGAAAAATATTTACCGATGAAAAATACTTCTTATTTGAACAATCTTGACAGAAGTACATGGAATATGCAGTGCTGTTCATATTTATAAAATAAATGTTGCCATAAACAGTTATTCAGTCAACAGATTTTGTTTGTAGCAAAAATAAAGTTAGAATGTGTAAATGTGTAATTTATGTAGTTTCTAATAATTCAATTCAAATGTTCAACTATTCTGTAATTATTGGCACACATACAGGTGGTGAAATAATACCAGATCGCCTGCTCGCAGTGCCCGCGACAACCTGAAATCAGCATGGGGAAGTTTTTGTTGACCCTTCACCTCTCCATGGGCAACCTAGCTACCCGTCAGCCAACACACACTAGTATATGAAGTTAAAAGTTGAAACTGAAAGTTAGAAGTTGAAAGTTAGAAGTTGAAACTGCCAAGGGCAAGCAAGTTTTAAAATATAACTTGCCCGAATGGAAAGCTAAAAATAATTATTATTTCTACCCGTCATACACACATGTACTGGATGAACACATGTACTGGATGACCCATGGATATGATTTCTTATATCAGTGAAATTGTCTCGAGAATAACCGATATTACTTCTTGCAAAAAAGGATACATACATTTGAAAAATATGTATATATTTTTGTATGTAAAATGTTTTTCCGAATGTGGTAATGGATCATGCAAATTACAATGTTAGCTATTCAGGAAATATTAGTATCTGGTTTCCTATTTAGGAAACTTGACATGGTTTGCGGTGTTTTGTGTCTGCTCAGCGGTCTGTGTCTATAGCTTTTTGCGGTGTTCGAGGTTATGGTCTATCACATCGTTTCCTGTTCAGGAAAATTTAAAGTGTTTTCTATTTAGGAAACTTGTTTCCTGTTTAGGAAACATCTTGTGTTTCCTGATCTGGGAATGATTTCCCAGAATAGGCGATAGGTTACTAGGAGTTGTACCATACTGCCAAATGAATGACTTGTATCTGTTCACATTGATATAAATAGAAAAGTCAAAATGATATATGAACTTGTTTTTAGCATGGTATTGCAGAAAATTTTTAGTCTATTGCCTTTGCACAATTTTGTGTATCACATACTTGGCAGGGCGCCAAATTTGAAAGTGAACATGGATAAAGCACATGGTGCATGTAATTGAATGCTGCCACTCTTCGTATGTCTGAATATCAATAAGGATTATAATACATATAAAAGTCACAATGCCAAAAATCGACCATAGAGGTCCATGTCCCACGCTAGCATCACCAGTTATGGTGGATTACATCCACCATAACTGGCGCTGCTGCTGCAGGGGCCATGGACCTCTATGGTCGATTTGTTTTGGTCGATGATATCTCATATCATTGATGAAGAGTATGATTTGAAAATGGAGATATCCAACTGCTTATAATCCAATATGGCTGACGGTGGCCATATTAGATTACGCACATTGGTGGAAAACAATCCCAACCGTCCTCTCACCAATGTCAATGCACACACCAAGTTTGAAGTTGATCGGTTAAATCATTCATGAGTTATTGTCCGGACAAGAAAATCTAAGATCCAACTGCTTATAATCCAATATGGCTGACGGCGGCCATATTGGATTATGCACATTGCTGAAAAACAATCCCAACCGTCCTCTCACCAATGTCAAGGCACACACCAAGTTTGAAGTTGATTGGTTAAATCATTCATGAGTTATTGTCCGGACAAGAAAATCTAAGATCCAACTGCTTATAATCCAATATGGCTGACGGCGGCCATATTGGATTATGTACATTGCTGAAAAACCATCCCAACCGTCCTCTCGCCAATGTCAAGGCACACCCCAAGTTTGAAGTTGATCAGTTAAATCGTTAACGAGTTATTGTCCGGACAAGAAAATCTTACGGAATCACGGAATTACGGAATTATGGACACCGGTGTTTCTAAGTAGCAGGGGACAATAAATTCATTATTTCTCGAAAGAGGGATAATTATCCTTTCTGATGACCTGCCTGGATATTCTTAACCACAATGTGGTTTTTGTTTCAGTACAGTTGCTTCAATTTTCCGAAACCGGCCTATTTCCAAAACCAGACAATGCACTGTATCAGTTACGTATTACACTTGGTTTTAATTCTTTAATTTCTTCAATACACAATGACCATAATCTGCCAGCTTCTTAGGTCTCGAGAATGAAGCAGGCCACATAAACTGTCATAAACTATCTAGCCGTACCATGGAATGTTTAATCTCTCTCACAGATATATTAAGTAAAATCAACACATGATCACTATATCCACCATAAGGCTCCATAAAAATTGCACTCACACATCACCCCGTGACAGGTTAAACTTGGAAATGGAGTATTAATCAGAAAAGCGCAGATTAAATCAATTCTGTACAACATTCATGTACTTGCAATGGCTTGCACTGTCATTCCAAATAAATTAACTCAATTCGCCAGGCAAATTATTTTGATAAAAAAAATTGTTTTCAACCTATATTTGGAACTACATGTAAGTTCCCAGTTTGGGAATATTTCATCAAGATTCCCTGTTTCGGAATTTTCCCATAATTCATCTTCAGCAGAAATATACTATTTCAGGGAACATTTTGCTATTCCCTGATTAGAGAACATTCTGCTATTTCCTGATCAGGGAACATTCTGTTATTTCCTGATCAGGGAACATTCGGTTATTTCCTGATCAGGGAACATTTTTTCATGTGATAGTTGGGTTCCCAGATCAGGAAACATTTACCAGAGACACACCCCATGGGTTTATACAAGTTAATATTTCAGGCTAACAAAGGCTAACAGGGTAGGCACATGTTTCACCATATATAGAAAAGGTTGGATTATTTCTCCTCAATTATGCCAATGTGGTGAGGGGTGGCAGTTTTGAGAAAAGCAGACTCAAAGAAATGGGTGTCCCTAAAAACCATGCAATGAGCCTCTTAATTGTAATCTTTTCATTATCATTTTATAAATTATTAATGTAAATGCTGTATTTAATGATAAGATAATAAGAATCTTGAGTTTTGTGGTAAATTCAAGTCAAAACAAAAAAAATCTGCAACATTTCCTATTCAGGCATTAAGTTTCCTGATCTGGGAACATTACCAATGTTCCCTGATTTGGAGTTGGACCGGTATTCAGTGTTTGAATGTTAATTTGGGACATAATTCCATATAAAAGTTTTATATCTCACCAATGATGTCTGTTTTTACAAGCGATTATATTCTTCAGATTTTGGCTTATGAATTTAACTTTTTCCCCAATTCCGGAAAACTGTGCATTGAGACATTAAAGGCAATGGTCACCTATTTTGAAGACATGTCTTCTGTTTAGGAGACAAATCAATTGTCTCCTGTTCTGGAGTTGTAGTTTGTCTCCTATTCAGGTGACACATAATGTTCATGATTACAATACTCACAGGTCAGTCAAATCAGGACGCTGAAAACTTATCTAAACCATACCTTATCCAACTGGTGAATTTTAAGGAATACCAGTATATATGATTTTTGCACCACTGCAACTATATGCAACTAGTCAAAGTATTGAGTTCTTTAAATTACTTGTTTTGAACTTGTACACAAACTACTTGTACATCTATAATGATTATTGGGAGGCCTGCAACATTCTTGAGAAATTGTGTATGTGTTGAGCATTACTGATATATATGGAATAGAAACATTCCAGGTCTCCAGATGTTAAAATTATTAGTGCTTAAATTGCAGAATATCAACGGTTATCTTATGTATTGAAATGTCTCCTGTTCTGGAAATCATCATGAAAGTCTTCTGTTTTGAAAACACATACATGTAAATAGGGAACATATACATGTTAATACATGTTGTTTCTTGTTCTGGAGACAAAGTGATAGTACGCCCTCTTAACTGCTTATATTCAGAGGTTAACGAGAGCTAACGACTGAACCACTATGAGCATAACATTACTACATGTAAGTGATCAAGCCATAACTGTTGGAGAGTGCATTGGTGCACAAATGTGCATGCCCCATGTATTCAGTAATTGAATGTAAATTTGGGACATAATTCCATATAACAAGTTTTGTAACTCACCATTGCTGTCTTTTTTTATAAGCGAATATTCTAACTGATTTTGGCTGAAGAATTGCGATTTTTTTCCAATTCCCGAAAAGTGTGCATTGAGACATTAAAGGCAATGGTCACCTATTTTGAAGACATGTCTCCTGTTTAGGAGACAAATCAATTGTGTCCTGTTCTGGAGTTGTAATTTGTCTCCTATTCAGGTGACACATAATGTTCATGATTACAATACTCACAGTTCAGTCAGATCAGGACGATGAAAACTAATCTAAACCGTACCTTATCCAACTGGAGAATTTTAAGGAATACCAGTACATATGATTTTTGCACCACTGCAACTACATATAACTAGTCAAAATATCAAGTTCTTTAAATAACTTGTTTTGAACTTGTAAACAAAGGCTGGAGAACTACATGTACATGTATCATAATGATTATTGCAACGTTCTTGAGAAATCGTTTATCTGTTAAGCATTACTGATGAAATAGAAACATTCCAGTTCTCCAGATGTTAAAATTATGTAATAAGTGGTTAAATTGTAGAATATCAAAAGTTGCCCTATATTGAAATGTCTCCTGTTCTGGAAATCATCCTGAAAGTCTCCTGTTTTGGAAACACGTGCAAATGTTTCCTGAATAGGGAACATCTATATGTTGATTCATGTTGTTTCCTGTTCTGGAGACAAAGTGATAGTACCACCCCTTAACCGCTTATATTTAGAGGTTAACGAGAGCTAACGACTAAGCCACTATGTGCATAACACTGCTAAGTGATCAAGCCATGGCTGTTGAGAAGTGGCTTAGTGCAGAAATGTGCATGTCCCATGTATTCAGTGTTTGAATATTACTCCGGGACATAATTCCATATAACAAGTTTTATATCTCCCCAATGGTGTCAGTTTTTACAAGCAAATATATTCTTCTAAATGATTTTGGCTTATGAACTGAGATCTGATTTTCCAGTTCCAGAAATGTATGCATTAAGAGATTCAAGGCAATGGTCGCCTATTCTGGAGACATGTCTTTTGTTTAGGTGATAAAATGATTGTCTCCTATTCTGGAGTTGTACCGGACTGTATTTGTGAAACTGTCAATTTTAACCATACTGATCAGTTCTGAAGGCTATTTCCAGATGAATACAAATGAATTTACACTTGCGATAATATATGCATATATACTGAACCTATTCTGGGTCTGATTTTGGACATTCTTTTTATTCCAATACTCAAAATCAAATATAGGCTTGTTACCCAGTACTCGAAATTATTTCTTGATGGCGAATACAAATGAACGAAAGACAAACTCTGTGGCTCTACTGCGTGACCACGTTTTCAGTGACAAGAACTGTACGAAAGCATCAACACATGGCTACTCTGGCTCGTAATGTTGTTTAGTCTATATGTTGTAAGTCTGTTAACGTTGAAAATAAACATGCCGGTCAATCCCGCTCCCCCCCTCGGTTCGTCTTCGATGAAGTGATAACCGGGTGCTGCAAATCTGCATTTTCGGGTCGCCTTGATGGGGACTGCACGCTCCCCGTCTGGCCATGGATTATCAGTGCAATTGCCCGTGCAAGCTCTGCTTGACTACTGCTTCATAGAAAACATTTGAATTCCAGGGACAGACAGTCGATCCACAGTTAAAATAGACAGCAATTCAATCACGTGTTTTCTTATTCAAATCAAACGTCATTTGAAAAATTATGTTTGATTCGATAAATCCAAGAGAAACTGTAAAATCCAATCATGATCGTATACCGGTAGTATTTTTTATTTATTTTTCTTTAATCCGATTTAGATGTAATACGGTCGTATAAACATTATGCAACTGACAGCGTGGACAGGGCACAGTAAGTTTCTGGGCAAACCGTAAGTCCCACCCATTTCGTTCCTCCAAAAAGTTTCGTCTCGCTAAGCCACTAATGAACTTTCCTTGCCGTGAATTTCAACAACTGCATCTTAGCTATCGGACATGCGTCCATCTATAAACGTACCTTTGACACTGACCAACTGACTGTAAAATGTAATTCCTGAATCAAGAATCGTCTGTGACACTGTCGGAATCGCGTTGCTTGTCATATTGTTTGAATTTCTCGGTTGGAGAAATTTCCGTACGCCTGCATAGATCCATCGTGTTTCGCAGTTCCAAAGACAGTTTGTTGAACAACACATCAAACAGTATATATGTACGTTTCAAGTTCACCATTTCTGCAATCCTCGATGTCAAATATTGCGGGAGGTAAATGTTCCAACCTGACTGTCTTTCTTCTCTCTTTCTCGTTTTGTTTATCCTGACCTAGTTTGTTTCATCGAGGCTTGCAAGTTTATTTTTGGCCCAGTGCCACGTGCGCGGATTTATTCAATTAGGTCAAATGAGCCTTACCACGTCACATACACAATCAATGCGTGTCATAACACATAGTTCGGAATTCAAACGCCCTATTAGGTGAATAAAAACATCCTAAGAGTTCGGTATATGATAAATATATCATCATGACACTGTGTTGTTCCCGCACTTTGTATCAGCTCTCGTTCTCGGAGTCTGATCGCCGCATCGACCTCGACCTGCGGTCTCGGTCGATACGGCGATCAGACTCCGAGAACTCAAGCTGATACAAAGTGCGGGAACAACACAGTGTCATGATAATATATATATATCACAAATATACTTCACTAATATAGACCTAATCGTACAAAATCTAGCCGAAATAGTTGACTAAACTATCTGCAGTAGCCGAATAACTTGAGGACTCTTTTCTTTTGCTCTCCTTCTCAAAGATCAGAGCAGCTCAATAAACAACCAGTCACCCTGGCAATGGTGCTACTTGTGCTCAAGTTTTTCCTCAGTATCAGAACAGGACCATTAGACCCATAGGGTCTACATCGCCCTGTCAAAAAATTCCTGTTCTGTCAAAAGTAATTCAGAAACATATTATTGCCACCAAACCCTGGGTTTAATAACTTGAATAACTCCCAATTTTAGGCAGAAGAAAACATCACTGTGGTGGTCACAAACATACATACCAAAAATACTCTGCATACCTGAGAGGCTGCCTCTTCTCCTTTACAATCACATTTTGTCTTGTCCCCACCACAACAAAGTGAGTTTTTACTCTCCAGTAAATTCACAGCTGCCCAGAAGGTGTCCTTCCAGACCTTGAAGTCTTCCTCAATACCTACAGGATACATCAAGTAGAAAGGGGTTATAGTGTAACTGGCCTTTGATTTTTTTTTCTGTCTTTTTTTTGTTCAAGCATGAGCAAATCTTGGTAGGGAAAATCTATTATAAGGTCAAATAGTGTTAGCTTTTGGTTCTAGCCCAAGTTTCTCACTGTCACCTCTGCAGCATGTTTTATTGATGTATCAAATAAGAAAATAAATAAACAATCAAATCAAGAATGATTGGATCAAGGGAAGTAGCTCAACTCATTTTGATTATCTTTATGAACAGAGTTGCCCCCCCTTGAGTTGAGCAAGCATTTTGTCCACTTCTGTATGCAGTCAACCTTTCAAGGAGCATATATGCTTCGATTAAACTTACAACTTAAGAGGGAGGGGGAACCATTAGTGAGTGGTATTGAATTGTGCAGTGTTGATTCCACCATGAATTTAATTTCAAAATAGAGAACGAGACCTAATAGGACTTCAAAATACACCTGCATATTTGACCAGATTTAATATTTGCGATCCCACAAATAAGTATAAGGATGACAAAAAATAAAATAAACACCAGTTCCATTTACAAAAAGAAACACTGAGAACTATAATTCCAATTTATTTGGCCTAATGTTATAAAATGCCAGGCAATGTTAGACTACGATTTTATATCTTTACTCGTTTACTATAGTGAAAAATGACATGAATATTGGGAAACACGAAGAACCTCTTTTTTACCTCCATTTTCACTCTCCGATACATTCTCATCACCACATCCAAGGTCTATAACTCTGGAGGCAGTAAGATCATGTAACCAGCCATCAATATTCTTGCCGACCTGAAAGTATGTTTAAATGGGATGATCATGATCAATGAAGAATTTGTCATCCAAATTTTTAGTAAATAGTTGGTCTGATTTTTGTGACCATATTTCACATTTTACCATATTTCTTTCATTATCACTTGTTCAAGTGATACTTCATCACCTCGTTAAGTGTGTGAATTTTTTTCTCATTATTTTATTGATATGCAAGCTTTGTCCTTAAAGGACATTTATATGAATATGAAGAAAAATGATCATTATATCAACTTCCACATTTTCATTGTGTATCATTCATTTACAACTTTCCTCATGTTGTGTATATTTGTTTTTCTTTTATAGTATTGCCAAAATGCATTTTGTAAAGCCAACTTTAGCCAAATTTGGAACAAATCACTTGTCTGAGAGACTTGTTAAACAACTCATCCATTTCATCTTCCTAAAAATCAAGTTTAATCTGATGTTATGCGAGTGTGAGTTTGAAATGATGTTGAATACAGCATAAAATGTCAAATAAACGTTATTGGAGCTAAACTAAAGTAGTGTCACATTTTGGGTATAGAGGGCAATTTTTATTACTTGACAGAATGAATGCTAATAACCAGCATTCACTCTTCCAAGTGTATTTCTTGATCACTAGTGCAAGTCTGTCCCCTGACTGTTCATCTTCACCTTTCAAATTAAATACTACACTAACATTCCGTCATTTACTTTGACCTAATGAATAGAGTATATTGTTCAAACCGGGAAAAGCATGTGATGTCATATAGCCAATCAAGATAGGAGCTTGCCAAAACCATGCAGCGAGGATTTTCTTTGATGTCTGCCCATGTGATTTCCATATATGGCAAGTGGTGGGTGTATTGATGTTAATTTCTTTCAAATAGTCAATCAAATTTGAATTTTAAAGAGGTCATACATTGCACTTCCCTAAATATGGACCATGGAATATTTCTAGAGCTATGACTTCACCAAACCCGTATTCTGATCAGATAATGTGTTGTGTTCAGCCAAGGCAACACGTGTAGTGTTCGACTTGGATATGCGAAGATGCCGACTGTTTATAGTACCATTGTTTCCTCTGTTAACTTGCATCTAATACTTGCGATGAATCATCAGCTGCATGTCAACAGGGGCACAATAATTTCTTGGGACTCACCACATTGAAATGGTCTTTGTATAAAGAGTTCCCCAGTCCAAACACTGCATAACGAAGGCCCTTCAGTAAGGTTTTCTGAACCCTGAAGTCAGAGGCAGCTTCCTCCAGCCACTTACAGAACCACTTAGTGCCCTCTGGAGGCTGGCCATCGATGTACGTGGAGACAACTATAACACACAGATTACCACCAGAGGCCTGTAATCAGCACAGAAATCAGCTTGATTTATGGGGCATCAGTATGCATGCAATATATATATCAGTCCTATGTTAAAGGAATTAAACAATGACCAAATACAGTCCACATTATACAAACCTTTGAGGGGAATTCTAGATTGAGGGGGAACCACTGGCGAATCATGAAAAAAGACAGCCACCCGAGGTTGAAAAGTAGCTATCCGTCACTGGTGAATGATAAAATATGCAGAATCCATTCATGCCATTAGAAAACTATGCTCAGAACTCCTGACAAGAAATCAGCAGTATAGAACACACAGTCAAAAAAAAATCGCTGAACATAAGTTAAGCAATAGATTTCTGTGGTGTTGTATGTTTTATCATATAACAACAAATACATATAAGATGCTAACGCGATTTGAAGAGTATGGAATGTTGTGGAAAGCTTATTATTTGAAAGTTGTCTCAACTGAAGTGGCTGCCTATACACAGATGGCATGAACATGAGAACATGGTTAATTTGGCTGACATTGGAATGACAATGCATTCTGGGATACTATACGCACCTCCTCAGACAGCTGATCATCCGGATCGTAATTCTTCAGATCGGTGATGACAATGTTGAATCTGGCCCCGACTTTATCCATTGCTTCCTTGTGGAACAACCTCGCCAGTTTCTAGAAAACCAGAGAAAGTTACCAACAAAGTTATCAACTTGCAGGACTTGATATAACGCAAAAGTGGTAAAGATGTCATGAATGAGCATTTGTGACTTCTGGCATATTAAGTAGTGAAGCTTCTTTTACCTGTAGTTAAACTAAATTGCTATGGTGTAAGACCAGTATCTGAATACAGACATATTTGTCTATATATCTACATTGATAACTGCTTTCAAAGAACAATGTGTCACCCATTCAGTCACATCATTACCTTTTTGAGCAGGAGGCTACCAAAATCAAGTTACCATACCATATATAATTATTTCCCAGAAATTAAATGGAACAAATCACAATTTTGACCAAAGTACAATGTAGGTGGCTACCAGACGTTGATCTTACAAAGATAATTTATGCCAGATGTACAGATTTACGTCAGCCTTGCGACTTGAGTATATGACAAGCGAGTACTGTCTTATAAAGCACACATATGACGTAATTATTAAATATATCTCCCTGTTAAAATTCCTCCGCAGTTCTCTTCAATTATTAGTGGATAGTAATTTGAGATAATACTACATTGACCAGCTCTGCATGTAACACTTTTGTGTATGAAGGTACAGTAGAAATCGGTGCAGACAGTTCAAAGTGCAACAACATCATGCTTCTGTTGTCAGGGTGATAGAACGAGCATCTTCTCACTATTTTGGCATGTACATTTAAAATTACATGAAAGACATTACTTGAGACTGGCTTACACCTGCCTCAACTGGCTTACGCCTGCCTCAACTGGCTTATGCCTGCCTCAAGTACAGATTTATGTCTGATTTTTATGACAAGTCAGGTACTCCACTGGATAAGATGGGTGCATATCTTTACAACCACAATCCGACAGATTTTACGCCAGGTGCAGACTTATGGATCTTCTTAAGATGGCTCACAGGATTGCTCATTGTTGGAGTGCCTTGCTGCTAGTAACCACTTTCTCAATCTTAATAAATTAATATCCTATCAATGCTCTCCAATCATATTTGTTGCTATAGGATCTTACTTCTTTTGAAGTAGGTGTTCAGTGCCACCATGTCATGAATATTAAATAGCATTATGACATCACAGCCATATTTGGACTAGTCCACTTGTAGTTGGGGATCGTCTCCATTTACCTCAAAGTTTATATCAAAGGCCAGTCCATTATCTACCCTCCACAATGGTGCAGCACTGGCTACACTGTGAAAACATCAACTTTAGGAAATCTGACCAGCATGGAGTTCGAAACAGCTGAACCAACCAAAAACCACCTACCAGGACGTCCCCTTCAAGCCACTATGAAGAGATATCAGGACTGGTCGATGCTCACATCATTGTACGCCACTTATATCCGACAGTGACATATCCAAACGGGGAAGCAGAAAGGATTTAATTTTAGTTAAAGTCTGTAGAATACTCAGTCTTTGATTCACAATTCTTCGCCATGTTATTCAAATTTCTCCATCATCGGGTACAATCATTGCACATCCTTTGTTTATAATTTTTTTATTCAAATAGTACCAATACAAGGGAATTCCATAAATACATTGAAACCCGTGTAAACCGACCCTGCTTGGGACCAGATTATGGTGTCGGTTTTACAGTGTTGGTTTATTAAGGTCCAATATACCTTAAACTTAAGATAATGTAGGTATTTAGAGGTTGGGTCAGTTTACCCAGGTGTCTGCATTCACAGGTATCATTGTAATTTGTATGTATATACATGATATATACAACTGGCATGACCACACCATTTGTCTGTATATAAATTAAACCAAGTTTAACATCTGTTACATGTACAGAGATGTTCGGACTCTCTGACGACAACAGATGTCTTGGTGTGAACTCCAAATTCCTGGAAAACAATCAGTGCCTTCATTTCTCATGCAGGTGAGATAAGCTATTGTGCAGTACAAACATATACATGTACCTCTGCTGTCCCTGTTTGTGTGCCGTACAATATTTTCAGCGTTTTTCTGGAGGTAACATCACCGCCACCAGAGTCCATTTTCGAATTTGAAACACTTTCATCCTCGTCACCAGCTGCCTTGTTGAGATCATGGGAAACTTTACAGTTCTTGAAATATCTCTGCAATTTGAACACAATACATTTATATCACAATTCCTGTGTGCAAAAAATTCTACCATTTCCTGCATACTACAATGTGCAGTTGATTATTCTATTTATTGCATGGGCAGTTAACGATGGTATTTGCTCTCTGTGATCGGACACTTTTCTGCTCTGATAGTAAATTGCTGGGGGCCTATGTAACATGAGCAGTGTGACTAACGTCACAGGACCTACGAAGTAGAGTAGGCATTAGGACTCGAACGCGAACTGAACTCTTGGAAATCCCCACCCCCAGTTGAAATCCTGCCTATATTAAGATGGGCACCGCCCAAGTCAGAATCGCCAGTGATTTTCATCAAAAATCACCAGGAATTTTCATCAAAAGTAGGTCAGCTCAGAACTTGTTGGTAACAGTCTTCTAATGCGCCTTCATTCCAAAATTAAATAACGATCGCCGATTTAATTTTACAATTTTTTAACTAAAGGAAACAGATTGAATAATAAAGGTTCAGTAGATTTCAAGCTTTACGTGTGAAAATACATTTACATCTCTTTAATGGTTTTCAGTGCCCTTGTCCAGGATCAAAACAACTTTTTGAATCACATTATTTTCCCAACAATACAACAAATTTTTATATATAGTACTATAGTAGAAAGGTAGCATTTATGTAGTTTACGGTAATTCAACTCAAGACCAACACCTTCTCTGCACAAGATAATAATGATTCTATGTCATTCTCCTGAGCATAACCGGTACAAAGACGAATAAATAGCGTCTCTACATCACGTTGTTAGCTAGATATATGAGACAACACATTTTGGGTATCGGCAATCTGATGAATGTACTATTCCGGTTTTCTTGTTTCACATTATATTCTATGGCGGTTGATCGGTGATTTTCTTCATTGATAAACGTTAAACCACCTCAGCTTCGTTGTGTGAATCAGAATTGCATTGCTGTGGCACACCAACACACTCCGTGGCAGTGATTCTGTATCCCCTAATCAAGGAATCAAAATGGATCAAGATTTGAAATGACAAGAAAAATTTAGACATATTTTGTTTACACATGTAATTTTTTGTTTAAATTATATCCAAGTGTGATATACAGTCAATATTCAAGAGGTACAAAAAAAACTCAAGTTATCATATTTTCACATCATGATCAAAGTTACTTTATCTAGTTAAATTCTACCAAAAGAAGCCCCTTTAAACATGCCGTCATGGCTTTGTTTCACCCTCAGTAAACTTTTATCATTGTCGCTCACACAGACTAATCTGAAGGATGATACCACATCTTTCTTTCTTCTGCTGGGTTATTGCACCAGGCTGACTTAATTGGTTGATGTAGGATATTTCACCATCAGTGGGTAATTTGACCTGAATTTGAAGCCTGATGTGGTCAGTGATGAAATGTTTGGATGTGAAATAGGATACACGTTAAAGGCCACAGTTTACATATATCTATGACAATATACTGAATTGTGTGTATTGAGGCTGGCATAGCGGTGTAGATAAATGCACTAACAAATGATGAAAAATTAGCATTTCCTATTTCATAAAAACAATTACGGATGGCATATCCCACCATTGTGTTATATATACAGTGAAACATACAGCCAAGGGTTCCCGATGGGCATGACAGTGTACTCGCTGAGCCGTCAATAAATAATAAAAAAAATAATTATAAATCAAATTTTAATCAGAATTCGGTCAACTCAGAACTTGCTGGTAACAATGCCCTAATGCACGTTCATGCCAAAAATCAAGGTTCTAATGTCAACGGTTCTCCTTATTTTGCCGACGAAAGGATTCGGATGGACTGACTCACTCACTCATTACCGGACAATTTGCGATCTGTAGCCTACTTCGTAGGAATAACTGATATCTACAAAATTTCAATAGTTGTCCAAACATGTTGTAGGCCTTTGGTACAAGCCCTCCTCGACCAATGGCTCATGCTGTTAGCATGTCAGCAAATCATTAGACAATTAGTTTAACCCACACCCAACTTTTGACTGAGTGCCCTCTAATCATGTATACCTTCGTATTGATGCCATGTCTACGCTGGTTCAGTAGCCATACAAGACCAACAGTCGCTAACATGAGGGTCCATAGGGGGATGGTCAGGTACTCAGACACTGTTAGGTTGAGAATGCCCCACAGTCCCTCAAGGGACAACATCATTACTGTGGCGATCTTGTCACCTCATCTGAAACAGACAATACATGTATTAGACCAGGGTCATTCATCATGTTCAAAGAGGGTCAATAGGCATGGTAGGGCACAGTCAGATACCCAGTCATTCCATCTACATGTAACCTAAAGACAACATCTTTATGGTGAAATGGAGTTAAGGTACTCCAATTACTGTCGAAATGTCATCACAGCATCTAAAATGGATCTAGGTCATTTGCCCTTCGGATATTTGCCCTTGTGACCAATTGCCCGTCTGGCCAATTTGCCCTTCCATCCATTTGCCCACACTATACATGGTATATGGAAAACTGATTTAGTAAACTTCTGACGAATATATTCAAGTTCGGTCTTAATGTTTATTTCCAGGTTACCAGGAGTTTTAATCTGACTTAACGCTAACTCGATTGGCTACTGACATCTCACTGACATATGGTCAAATTGATGGTGTCCAGCTACCAGGCCTTATTTTTTGACGCGAACGCTCGTTCAGGTTACGTGAAGGTTACGCAAATCGTATTTTACGCGAACGGTCACCGTTCACGTGGGGCGAATTTTATCTGCTAGCTTATTTTCATAAGTCGGCAGTGTCTGTCTGCACAAACTGGAAATAAAATAACTGGCGACAGTTATATTTGCGCGTATACCGTGCACTTTCTCCTATTGTCGACTGGCAGGCTAATTTACATGGCCGTGGTTGTTTGATAAATCATGAATTGCTTATGGCCTGGTTAAATTGTTTGTGTCGGAGTGGTTTCGTTTTCACTGGCCAGACAATTACGCATGCCCAGATGGAAATAGGTCAGCACTGCCCGGTCGCTGCAAATCAGCATGCACAGGGTGATTGTCGGGTCTCGTCAACAAAACAATGCTGATTAGTCTATGTTATTCTCAATAAAACAATGCTGATTAATCATATTTTCACAGGTATAGTATATTGGGAGCGTGAGGTAAGAACAACATCCATTAATCAGCATTGTTTTATTGAGAACAAGTGCCACCGGTAGTTTGTACCCGAACTGTGACGTCTGGAACGTATTTCTTTCACATAGTTTTTACAGCATGTTGACCTCAACACGTGCTGCCAGCCCCGGGCGATCTCAATCATGAAGTCTGGTGATCACGGGGGGTGGAAAGACCGTCGCATGCAAATTACAACACCATCATTCTTGGGTTTTGTATTCGAATGAACCGTTACCTTATTCTTATGTCATTGAAATAATGCCACCGTTTTGACGGGTATAAAATATTCATATGATCAAATAAATATGAACTCGTGTTCAGCTTTGTTACACCTTTCACCCCTGTTGATTTTGCCAAGTGACTCAAGTGAGTCTATCCCGGCCAGTGTGGTTCATGTCCAAAAACAATGAAAACTGTGGGGGAGATGGATTGTAGTTAAGTTTCTCCGTAAATCAAATAGCATTTCGTTGGTATTTGTTCTCTTATTAACAGTAAGATAATCTTTATTCTTTTCACACTAGTGTAATGTTCTCATGGTTTCGGGAGAATAAATATCTTTTGTTTGAACAATGGGAAAACAGTTAATTGTGTATGCGTGCTCTTTCACCCCTGGAGTCAAAATCAGAATGGGACAGACATAAGCCTCATGGCAAACTGATGATACGGACTAGAGCGGGTTTACAGATTGGATTTACAGCTGTTCTATTATAAATTAAGGATAGATTCCGTCGGTTTATAAATGGTATGGCAATTAATCATTAGTGAATACACAATAGTCGTGTGACGGGAAAATATCACGATGTGGCTGTCAAGTGTCGTACTGTCCATGTCAAGCAGTTTGATTTTGCCACAATTACCGGGGCAAGAGAGAGCAGCGGCATTACGTCAGCGTGGTCGGCAGTTATTTTTTTTCTCGTATATTGTTCGTGTCCTTGAGCAAATGGTAATATGTATTAAATTTACGTAACCTTTCGCGTAACCGATCGGTTACGCAGCGAACTTGTGCGTAACCAAACGATCGGTTACGTACGCAAAAAATCACGCGAACGGTAAATCGTTCACGCCAGATTTTGAAAAAATAAGGCCTGAGCTACATGTAATCATATCATAGTTAGTTATATCATCGCTATATGGCCAAAATGGTCCTGAACGTGACATTAACCCTAAATCACTCACTCATCCTGATCTGCAAATACCCTATAGGTTACTGGTTTTCTGAGGATGGTAACCAATAGAATTTAACGTCGTTTTCAACAATATTTCAGCTATATCGCGACGAACCAACTAAGCACCATCCAGCCAAGTTGCATTCCTGCTACTTAAAAGAAGAAATCTTTGAAGCAGCATGGAACCAGACATCCTTCATCCACCCTATAAAACAATGAGGACAGCACAGACACAGACAGGACCCTTACATGGTGCAATAAAGACAAGTGATATTACAGTGCTAGACATCACATTATGAAGTTCCTGTTGCTTCTCAGCAAAATGCATTGAAGCAACAGGAACCCGTCAATAGTTGGATGGGTTACTGGGTGCTGTATTGCTGGGCTGATCAGTGTCCAGGGTAATAGGAACTGAGGACGATAATAGTTGCTATGCTAATGACTCACCAGCGGTGATATCGGGGAAAGTTAACTCAGAAACTCTAGCTGTGATAGGTGAATATAGATTAAGGGGGCGTGGCATTCCAATATCCGGTCCGGTTCGGCAACAACAACCAAAATAAAAATATACACTCCTAAGCCGATGTTTTTGGGCTACGGGGAAAGTTAATAGTATGATACCCTGTCAATTAGAGACTTCTATATAAACTCTCATTGTAGCACATCGCACACACTGACTTGCTCAGAAAAAGAGATGGGTATATGTACAATCAGGAGGTGTCACTGCACTGTAAATAAGTTAGTTGCACAGCCTGCACAGCACGGGACCTCGACCAGTACAGACCCTGTCTCAACCACCTCAGTAAGCGGCGGGGTTATGCTGGAGTCAAACAAAATCCCCACCCCCCCAACCTCGGGCAAGGGTCGGGTTTAGTGGTGGATTACCTGGGGATTCACAACATGTTTACGCCCCAGGGAGTAGGGTTTTCACACATTTTCAGTCCTGTTTATCTTGGGATTCAGTTAAGACTTCTTCTACCTAGGGATAGGACATAAATTGTATTCGGTTGAGGGGGGGTAGGGCATTGAACTTGAAGCATTTTAACAACTGTCATTTGCTAAGTCCCCACTAAACCCCGAGGGTGGGGGTTTCACTTGACTCCTGCATTAACAACAACCGGGGTTAATACAAGCTTCTAATACCTCCCCCATATCCTCCCCCCCCCCCAACCCCGCCCCTATCTCCTAACCCTGAATCATCACATTTCGTAACCTTTCAAAAAGCCAGTGGTGAAAACCAGATTACGGGGCTCACCATCCTAACACCACGAAAACGTTGACGTTTTTATTGTTGTTGTTGTTGTTGTTTCCAATCCAATGCCAGGTTCTTGACTGTAGTGTAAGATAAACTTTACTTTGCTCTATTCTGTACCCGTTTTCAAAGAATTATTTTGTTTATTTAACGTAGCTCTACGTGGACATCATTAAACTTCTCCACTTAATCTATTATTGCCCTTCTATCTTGTCACAAACCCGAAAAACAGACCCAAACTTGTGCAACAAACAAATCAACGCCACATGGTCGATCGAAGGGAGTTAACTCTATCGAACTTTATATAAAATGCCAAATCGACGTGCCAGTAACAATAAATCGGACTTTAACTATCATCCGAACGCATTGCGTCCGAGAGGAAGCTCACATGGTTAGACTCAAGCTCTACCAGGCATCCATTACGTTCTGCTTCGCGCCTCTCCATGTAGCGCTGTAAGGGTCTCACGGACTTTACCGGAGTTGACCCAAGGTCATCTGTTGCCACAGTAAACGAACATGGCGACCGTCTCACTGGGCGAATTGATATCAGTCGCTACTCACCGATATATATTCCCGCAGCATATAGTTCTAGGGTATTTTGTCAAAAAGCTGCTTTCAAACTGTGCGAAACTGGCGTTTTGAAAAACAATGAATAACTGTTTAGTGTATTTCGAGATAAATATACATTTTGCGATCAGTAAAACAGTCAAATAGAACAGTTCTTGGTTTTTACAAGAATCCTGTAAAAAATGGCGAGACCCCTACAGGGGTAAATGCAGCGTAGCGCAAAGCACCCTGGGAGAGGATGGGTTAGACTATCACAGCACAGGCCCCAGTGTCTGGACAGTAGAATTTAAATTCAGTATAATTTAAATAATTTAATTTTTTTAAAGTCATACTATAATACAGAGAGGAATAGTATGACTTTAAAAAAATTAAATTATTTAAATTATACTGAATTTAAATTCTACTGTCCAGACACTGGGGCCTGTGTATCACGGCACGATTCCAACCTTTTCTCCAGGTTCATGAATATTAATTAGCACGCGTCATCAATATATGTGTACGTCGTCGAATCGAGATGAAAACCGCGGGAAATACAGTGACACTGACAGAGTGTGACAGCACCATGGCCATGGCGGAGATGGCCGTGCATACACTCGGTGAGAAGTTTCCGCCGATATACTTTAATTCTCTTCGACCTGATTTATCCCTTGGGTTTGTTCGCTCCATCGATGAGGTTGATGAGGTTATAACTCAGTTCGAAGAGATATCCACGGCCAAGTTTACTATCTACAAGGTGGATAAATCCTTTGGCCAAGGCGGTAAGTCGATTCATAAGTTACGGAATGTATTTGTAGTTGTACGTGAATGAAGGCTGCTTACTACGGAGCCGTGGAGGGGACAATTATCTCGGGGTAAATTATCTCGGGGAAAATTAATTTTCCCCGAGATAATATCCCCCGACATAATTATCTAGGGGCAAATTCGCGATTGGTCAGTTATCTCGGGTGAAATTATTTTCCCCCGAGATCATTGACCAATGGCGAATTTCCCCCTAGATAATTATCACTCTTTTATCCTTCTTCATTGGTTCAAATAGCTTGTGTAAATGTATCTACAGTCCAAAAAAACATGAAGCACAGCACAGGCGACAACTTTTGTTGTACAGGTAGCCATCTTCACACAGGCGTCCTTTGGAACAAACCAAGAATGTATTGTTTAAAATCAGTTGCCGAAATTGTATACGTTTATAAATTAATCACATACATGTCAATATTTGCATGCTAACCTGTTTATTTCTGTATTTTCCAGGGGCTTATACTCCATATTATGTATAATTTGTAAACACTGACCAAAGTCTGTGTCTCTTTGTTATCGTGTTTCATCCTTGCACTCTCAGTTGTGAACATTTATTCAAATCCAGGAATTAATTGAAGTGGCATATTATCCTCGGGCATAAGCTTTTCAGCATTTTGCAAAATGCACTGATGAGAACAACACTCGGTTCACTAAAGCCGGTATATACCAGTAATTACCATTATTGGAAGTGGGAGGAGTCTCCTATTCACTGTCGATAGTCTCATATTTTAATGGTCACAGATTTTCAGGAATATATCAGGTCCAATTTTCAGCCCTCGTGCATGCGTACAAGTCCTGTTATCGTCCTCATGTGCATCTGTCTGTACGTCTTTGATTTCTCATTACCACCATTTCTCAAGAATGACTAGATGCTAGGGCAAGGTCAAACTGTGTCAATTTATCATCAATTCATTGTTACCAACATATGATTACATGTATGCCTAGGAACATCAAAGTCTGTTAAAAATCAGTGAGATTGACTTATTTTTTCTGGATCAGTTGGTCAAATTTCAAGTATGATGAAGCCACTGTTATTTAATTGTTTGTTTCTCGTAACCTTGCTTGTAAAAATACACATGCTGAGTGCAGTAATTATTAATTATTAACTTGCAAACCAATTGTATACAAATATGCAAGTTTTACTCATGAAAATGTAAATCCCTCATGGATTTTAATTATTTGCCCTCAAAATATAGATGAGGACTGGTTACGGGAAACGAGCCATCATTTATCAGCGGCCTTATAATGTCTGGCTTAATTAACTTATACTTGACCAACATCCCCACAGCGCATGCTCCATTTCGCAGGCTCCAATAACATCCCTGCCTCCAATAGCGGAAGTTGACCTTTACTACGTTGCTATGACGTATAGGGGAAACCAACCAACGCACGGTTCAGTTTGAATCCGGCCGAACAACTCCTTTACTGTTGCACATGAGCGAACTACTTTTCATATGCACTGTCCAGATAAACAGGGAAAATTATGTCCAGATAATTCTTTTTAACGCTAGGTCAACACAGGTATTATGCAGACTTGAAAAGTAATCGAAATGTTCGGTAAACATCTATTTTACTATATATGATGTCACTCCCGGCGATGTGCGCGAAGGCCCCGAATCCGGTCCAAAAATCTGACTGGTGGCTGGGGTGTTATTAGACCCCCAGCCAGGTGGTTGATGCTTGACACACATCAGATCATGGACTATACAGCCAAAATTATTCTCTGGGTATTGTCGTCATGTATACATGTATTTGATCTGCCATTGAATAATGGCTGTGATAACTGATGTCATCCCTGTATGCAGTTTGTATTGATGCCATGCATATCCTCCTCCCCCCACCCATCCACTCTAAAGTTATGTTATACATGTATTCATACTGTTGATGAAGTCTGAATTACATCTGTACTACATGTTCTGGTATGTTCTTGTTGCAGGTCTTGAAAGTCACAATATCTATTGGGAAGATCGTCGTGATGTCATCAACTGTCGTGTCAGTTTTGATGGTTTCCCTTTTATGGTTGTTGGGAAGAAGTTGATGGATTGCCACTTTGGTACAGACAGAAAAAAAATTCAGAAACAGAAAAGAAAAAATGAACAGCTCCAGGTTTGTGTTATCTATATGGTAATCACCTTATAAAATTAAATAATCTAATGATATGCCTAAATTATGGTGAAGTAAGCTTATGCATATTTTTCATGAATGTTCCAAATCATCTGACTCCTCAATTTTACACTGATTGTTTCCTTACAGTTTGTTTACTACACAAGTCAAATACCGCATTGTGTATTTCATATCCATGATCACTAAGGTGACACATGACTTGAGTCTTTCCCACCGCTTATAGGGCCAATATCGGCTTATCTTTGGACAAAAAGGCCAAATGATATATACACTGAACAGTGAATGCTGCAAGATATTGTCTCAAGAGTTTAATATCATGATAACTATGTCTCGTGGTTCATCCACTGACCTTTCAAAATTCAATTTGGAAGGTCCGCCTACTTTGCACCTTATCTGGGAAAGAAGGTAAACACCACGGGGTACATGAAATACACCATATGCAGTATTTGAAATAGACCATGAGTGAAACAATGAACGGGAAAGCCAATGGTTCAATTTTGCCCTCTCAGGGACATACAATATCTTGCGAATATTTTGTGTTATGGTAACAATTACAATTAAATATCACATTTCAGATTAAATTATAGGTATATTTGGTACAGTACCGATTCTATCTATTATGGGAGTTTGTTATTTCTTGAGTTGTTCAAGATTGTCTAATTATCCAGTATTATCTACCACT
>JAVTVY010054840.1:0-31542 GCA_036873755.1 Hanleya hanleyi | reverse complement strand
TTTGCATTGTCCTTCTTTCGAATTGACAGTTTTTGGCATCTATTTGTAGAGGGAACATTCGCAGTTAATATATAGCTACATTTGACAGTTACACGCCTCTGAATTTTCAAAAAGATCAACTTTAATCAACAAAATTGCCCAAAATTAGCGTTTTCAAGGGTATGATCTCGCAAAAATGACAATAATTTAATGGAAGGACTACCACGCTCGTAACATGTTTCCGAATATGTAGGAATATATGCACCATCCATTCAAGAACTAATCATAGCTCTTTTTATGGTATCTCTAAAAACCCGGGCCTGATCGCCAAGGCCAGATATGTGCTTTAGCTAGCCCAAAACTGTTGTATTTTGATGGGGGTACATGTAGCAAAAACCACATAGCGCGAAAAGTATTTGATCAAAATGCGTGAAATTTTTCAAGCATCCAAGCAATTGAATGATGCAAGCCCGTGTCTGATATCAGAATGATCGGATGAAATAAGCCACCTAATAGGCTACAGGCTCCTAAATAAAAAAAGTCCCGATCCGTTAACCCCTACACGTAATCTCTGCCAAAGACCAAAATTTTCTCGATTTTTTTCCGCCTTCGTTGCAACCATTAATGGAAAGCCTTCGGTACCACTGGCAAGTATGGTATTTGTTCTATTCAGCTGCAAATTTTATTTCGATTCACTGCTCGATAACATGCCTCGTCGGGGGACTATTTGCAGGGCGTGAGCACTGATTTCAGCTGGCAGAGAAAACAGCGAAATAGCGACCTCTTGTGTAGAGGCGCGCACAGCTTAAAATTTTGACGGATAATGTTTGACAAGAAGTTGGTCACCTTGTAGCGCTTGAAATAAACTACTTCCTGCCGAAAGATGAAAGTCTAAATCCAATTAGGGAATCAGCGAGGTACAATTGTGTTAATACTGTCGAACGTGTAAATTATTTAGGAGTCTGTAGCCTATTAGATCAGCATGTTTTGGAAGTATTTGATCAAGCTGTGTTGAAAAATGGACTCTCGGTAAGGTATGCACCGCTAAATTGAGTATCGTTGTTTAAATTATTCATTGTTTGGTAGAAATTGGGAGATTCCATTCAATGTGGGGGGTTGAAATTGGGTGGGGTCGTTTTATTAAGGGGGAGGGGGTATATTTGTTGTGCGTTTTCACTGATCAAAATCAGCAGTTCGAACCGTTTTGCAGCTATTTACCGTCTCAAATATTTACGACCAAGATATAGTTTCAAGTGATACTGAATGGATTGAATTATTTCAGTATTCTGTGGATTTACATCATCTGCCGCCTCATCGAAATGCTAAAATGATCGAAAATGCTGGTTTCTGATCAGAAGGTGTGATCATTGTAAGGTCTCTATGTGACTCAAGATGAACTGGTTGATATCAGCACTGATTCAGTCAGTTGCATGGTAGAACACACTTATCAGATACCAGGCTGAGGATATTTAAATCGTCAGATACAGACATTACAGCCTAGTTTTAGCTGGATTATCCTCCCATTTCTGGATTGTTTACCTGAATCGGTGGCTATTAATTCATTCTTAGTGGAACTCCAAAACCAGAAATAATTATACAAGTTTATAATAAATACCTGGACTACCTGTGCCTGCGATAATATAATACCTGATTCAGAAAGATTCGTTTGATCTTGGCTAACATCGGACATAAACCGGAAGGGTCATCCTGAATTTAGACACCTAACATGGGGGGTGGGGACAGATTTTGTAATATCATTTGCATTGTCCTTCTTTCGAATTGACAGTTTTTGGCATCTATTTGTAGAGGGAACATTCGCAGTTAATATATAACTACATTTGACAGTTACACGCCTCTGAATTTTCAAAAAGATCAACTTTAATCCACAAAATTGCCCAAAATTAGCGTTTTCAAGGGTATGATATCGCAAAAATGACAATAATTTAATGGAAGGACTACCACGCTCGTAACATGTTTCCGAATATGTAGGAATATATGCACCATCCATTCAAGAACTAATCATAGCTCTTTTTATGGTATCTCTAAAAACCCGGGCCTGATCGCCAAGGCCAGATATGTGCTTTAGCTAGCCGAAAACTGTTGTATTTTGATGGGGGTACATGTAGCAAAAACCACATAGCGCGAAAAGTATTTGATCAAAATGCGTGAAATTTTTCAAGCATCCAAGCAATTGAATGATGCAAGCCCGTGTCTGATATCAGAATGATCGGATGAAATAAGCTCACCTAATAGGCTACAGGCTCCTAAATAAAAAAAAGTCCCGATCCGTTAACCCCTACACGTAATCTCTGCCAAAGACCAAAATTTTCTCGATTTTTTTCCGCCTTCGTTGCAACCATTAATGGAAAGCCTTCGGTACCACTGGCAAGTATGGTATTTGTTCTATTCAGCTGCAAATTTTATTTCGATTCACTGCTCCATAACATGCCTCGTCGGGGGACTATTTGCAGGGCGTGAGCACTGATTTCAGCTGGCAGAGAAAACAGCGAAATAGCGACCTCTTGTGTAGAGGCGCGCACAGCTTAAAATTTTGACGGATAATGTTTGACAAGAAGTTGGTCACCTTGTAGCGCTTGAAATAAACTACTTCCTGCCGAAAGATGAAAGTCTAAATCCAATTAGGGAATCAGCGAGGTACAATTGTGTTAATACTGTCGAACGTGTAAATTATTTAGGAGCCTGTAGCCTAGGAACTTAGCTGGCATTTAGGTGTCTAGGATTAAAGTCCCTAAAACGAGGGAGTATTTGATGTCGCCGTTTACGTGGAATGTTCCCAGATGAAGTACGAATGGACTGTACACAGAAGGTAGGCAATTTTTTACTAATTTACGAACAATACCCAGTCGACTAAAATTGCGCGCCACGTAAGTTCACCGGCATCTCTGCAACTGCATCTCGTTGTTGTTTGTTTCACACGATTCTAGGCTGAAGTGTCTGGTGCAGGTCATCAATTTTGATTGAGGGAATATCTACATGTGTTTGGAATTGACAGTAAGAATGCATTCGCATTGTTGCAGGCAGGATACAATTTCCGCCCCCAATTAGCATGCTGTTTGAAGTATGTTGATGTACGCGACGAATAAGTATTGAGCGACATAAATTCAGTGCCCAGATAGAGCGGTCTCATACAGAAAACCATAGACTTTCAATAGTTTATCTTTTAGCAATTGTTTGGATAACGGCACATAACGATGAAAGTTCACACTCGATCTAAGGCTCTCGCAATCTTGACAAATTAAACTTTCCGGAAAATGTTTAGTATATGCCACATCACGATACAGCGAAATAATACCTATGGGGGACGTCAAGGAAAGACCGTGACATTGTACCCACAATGTCTAGTTAGGGACGGTTCATTTTTTACCAGGGGGGGTGGGCCGGGGGGATTCCGGTCAGTAGGCCACAAAAATGTTTGGTCCCCCCCAGACTGAATGTGTAAATATTATGGTCCCCCGAAAGAGCAGACAAGGAAAATTTTGGTCCCCCCCCCCCCACACAATTACTCGAAAATCAGAACATCCAGGTCCTATCTTTTCATGTTGACGTACAGGCTAAATACAAGATGTGGACACTTGAGCAACTAAGAAGATCTAGTGTGATGATGATGCTAATGCAAGTACATGGCTATATGATCAGTGGCGTGGGAACATACGTGGGGTGGGGGGTACTATCACAGCACAAGTGGCAAGGGTCCAGGTGCCGCCTAGGCCCCGGAAGCTTCGTGGTCCCAGATCGCTGGAGATGCGTTCTGAGCTTTTTCCCCCGAAATAAGACTGATCATATTGCATGCAAATTTATGGTTCTATTTTCACGATTTTTTCGCAATTATAAGCACGCATCGATATTGAAAACATTGCACCTCATGCCTGCATCCATTTTACTTTCTAGTTATATTTAAAACATACAAAACGATGACTTTTAGTTTTTTGACGGGAACTCAATATGCCTACCGATACGATTCATTCACACTAAGATAATACAAGGAAATCCTCACACCCCAATAGGCAAGGGTCCAGGGGCCGCCTAGGCCCCGGAAGCTCCGAAATCCAAGATCTCCGGAGATGCGTTCTAAGCGTTTTCCCGGAAATAAATTCGAACATAATGTATGCAGATTTACGGTTCGATTTTCACATTTGTTTTGCATTTATGAGCACATCACATTGATATTGAAAAAAACATAGTTCATGCCTGATTCCATTTGACTTTCTAATTGTATTTAACACATAAAAAAACATAAAAAGACGATGACGTTTACATCATGGAACATTAGAACCAGTATGATACCGATTCAGTTACACAAAGCTAAAATAAGCGGTCCTTAGAGCCTGACAGGCGAGGGTCCAGGGGCCGCCTAGACCCCGGAAGCTCCGGGGTTTCAGGTTGCCAGAGATGCGTTTTACGCGTTTTCCCGGAACTAAATCTGAATGTTCACAATGTATATAGATTTATGGTTCTATTTTCACATTTGTTTCGCATAAACACGCATCGATATTGAAGAATTTGCCTGACTCCATTTGACTTCCTGGTTTAAAACACAAACAAAACACAGGCCTGCAAGTGGCTCACAGTGAAAATATAGGAGGAAATTTGCCAAAATATAGGAGAAATATAGGAATTTTCTTAATAAAATATAGGAAAATATAGGAAATAAGGAAGTGTAAGACAGGCCACTACTACATTGTATGTTCCAAATTTGGTAGTTTTTTTGGTGTTTAATAAAATTATTTCCACTGAATGCGTTCATAGTTGTGGTGGTTGAGGAGACCCGTTCTGCTGCTTGGTTCGAGAAAAAGAAATTTAAATGTTTTTTTATATTTTTTGAAATGTATTTTGCCATGCCAAATTGACTTATTTCAGAGCATTGGTGAGGGTTTCATGAGAAAAAGTCAAAATATAGGAGATTTTGAGTAAAATATAGGAAAATATAGGAATGACTCAAAAATATAGGAAAATATAGGAGGCACTTGAAGGCCTGAAAACAGGCCTATAACACACCACTATACGTCCTGACCCTCTATCTGTAATTTTTATGTGGGAATATGGTCAGTTAGGAGTGCCGGTAAGTGCCAAAGATATTCGGGTCCCCCTTAAATCAAAAGTGGGGGGGCCTGGTCCCGGGTAAATGTTGAACATAGTTCAAAACATGACTTGTCTTCAAAATGTACTTGTCGCTGAATTCCTGAATGGATTCTGGATCCTGGACTGACACAGATTTATCATCAAATGCTTTTCTCAACTGTGCCCTTGGCCGATTTGTTCATAAACATGATAAAACTTATGGTGATTATTACAGTATAATGTGGGTTAAAGAAACATTCAAGTATGTATGATTTATATAATAGTTTAAACCACAATTAATAGTTTAAACAATTGTTTTTCACACTTGAATGCACAGTGGACATACATGTACACATACACCTGGGTGTGTGTATTCACACAAACGTAATTTTAGTTGGTGATGTAATTGTTAATGTCACATAAGTAAACATTTGACTGCATGTACACTCACAGTCTCCATCCTCACCCGTTATCTACTAGTTTATTAGCAGGACAACATGGTTAAAGCGCTGAGCTTAAGCTTACCAGTCCTGATGGGCAAGTTGTGTAATAACAGATGGCTGCTTGATGGATATAAAAAACAAGCAAATTGATAAATATAGCTGAATCAGGGTTTTAATTCTTCATTGGGCTTATTTATACATATTACAGAAAATATTATAATGAATGTAGAAATATTGGTCCCCGCTAAAAACCAAATTCGAAAATTTTGGTCCCCCTCCAGCTCATTGGAAATTTTTTTAGCTCCCCCCTTGATCTCCCCTGGCCCCCCCCCTGGTAAAAAATGAACCGTCCCTTATATATTGCTATTCATATTATGTGACCGACGGTCGGGAGTGCCTGTTGTTGTGAGGAAGATATATCAAATTATTGCATCGAAAAACAATAGAAAACAAGAATGACTACAAGCCTTCTATTTCATATGATACAGGCACACCGAAGACCATAGGCGAGTTGGACAAGACCTAAAACAGAAGACGGATGACGATTACAAGAATACTAACAGCGCCTTGAGTGACAACGCCGCATAGCAAGAACACCCAGAATCAGAATACTCGACCCTAGACCACTCCGGACACGATACCCCTTTGATGTTACCCAACTGACGCCTCAACACAGAATATGATCCTTTGACTTTCACGCAATATAGAACGTAGACCTGCCGTTCTGTACCCCAATACACACTCCAAGCAATTGTTACAGGCACAGATTTCTGGAAGGACCCCCCTGTTCCCGAGGAAGTCAGTCGGGAAGTCGGCTCTAAGAACCCTGAAGACGCCCTGGTTCTCCCAGTTTTTTCTGGACGGCTTTGTGCATACTATGGGGTACCAAGACAAAGGAATCATACACGCGATTACAGTGAACTCACAATTACCAGTATAACTTAACAAAAAAAAAAAACCAGAAAGAGACTTACGAACTTGTACATATAGCGATTGCTATTTACTTCTATTTATATCTCCTACTAATCTCTCATTGTTATTTATTATTTATCTATTTATTTATTTATTTATTTATATATTTAGCGCTGGAAAAGATATTCAATAAACAACGTAATGTACCGCGAGAATCGAATAAAACATTGAGTTGATGGGCAGCGAAATCCGAATGGGAAGCGGCCCTTAAACTACAATTTCAATCAATCAATCAGAAAGCGATCGATTGAAATGGTCCATTGGGGGGCCTCGAAGTGCCCCGATCACAAAATAAAAATGATATCATTTTCTTGTGAACTGTCGCCGTTTTTATTTTTTTCAAATATGTTAGGCCGTTTGTAATATGATTTTTCTTCTCAAGAAAAACAAAGAAGCATGCTCCATTAGAGTGAGAAATAAAATAGCTAATTCGCACAACTTCGGTTTGGTCTCCCACAATCTTGCGCCTCGATCACTTAAGTGAAATCGACATGTCTCACGTCTGAGATTCCCAGGTCAAAATATTTGAATACGGATAATTTCATTGGCTCGTTTAAATAGAGCGGACATGTGACATGATGGTTGGGGAAGCTGACACCGGGCGAAATACACAGAGAATGAAGTCCTTGAGCTAAGGGTAGTATTAAGTGCAACGTGAAATGCACTTACCAAGCTAAGATGCCTAGCTCTGTGTAAACCTATCATTGTCCGAGGTTTCAGTTATTGTGCAGTCCGCGTTCGCGGTCTATGACAGGTCACACTTTTCCCATAAATCGGCAAGCGTTCAATCTGTTGTAGCGAGTAAAAGAGGAAAAGTGATGGGATTGCCAAGTTATGCCAAGCATCCTGGCATATGAACACCGCGAATTATTATAACTAAAAGAAGGAAATTCTAGTCGAAAAAGGAATCAGTGATTTTGATGAAGAGGTAAGCCTAGCCGTGTTAGAATGAGAATTTAATATGAAGAAACGAAGGGAAGTGCAGTGTGGTCATAGTTAACAACGCCAAGTGTAGTTCAACAAGCTGAACCCTACTGACATTTAATTGTGTGTTATTGATTATGTAGGGTTCAGCCGTTGAACCGAAATTTCCTATCGCAAAATTTTCGCCTCCCGACCTGGATAACAGCGGGTAGTGGATTTGCGCTCATAAAAATCGATAATACCTACCGCTTTGTGCTCGTTTGGATAGAATACGTAGCTAGAAAACCTTCAATTAGATGCGTTGCGTACAATTGGTGGGGCGGTCCGCAGAACTAGTCACCGAGTCGCTCTACACCCAAACTGGTTTTATCACGTTGAAGGAACGAAGGAATCGACATAAACTTAGTTTATTTTATAAAATGATTAATGGCATGTGTCCTGCTTTAATTTCCTGGTCTCACTTGTTCCGCAGACAGTATCGCACAGTATATTCATTTCTTTATTGCCACAACTGTTGTTTTAGTTCCATTTACCATCCGGCATCTTGTTTGTATTGATAGGTAAATTCACCCATTGTCACCTGGAGAGGTGTTAGTATTGGCTTGTCCTGTTCACCGATCCATTACTGAAATAAAATATTGTTTAAACCATGTTACAAGTACTTTGGAAACTCTAGATTTTATACCCTAATATTTCAAAACTCAAAGGCAACTTGCTCCTTAACTTCAACTGTTAGTTTACTCATCGATTGTTCAACGAAGTGTCAGTGATTAATCAGTAAAACAATGGACAGCCAATCAGCTTAATCCGTTATGCTGCCCATTGAAATGTATCCTTCGAAGCTTACCTTTGATGGTGTTGATGAGTTGGTGGATTAGAAGATCAGACCAGACCAGAAATATAACAGAAAGAGATTCAGTGAAGAAAAAGCAAAAATTAAATTGCAAGTAATAAAATTATTATCTTTGCTATATATTTATTCTAAAATGTAGCACCTGTAAAAATATTAACTAAGACATGTACCGTGAAATTTAAATAATTTGAGTTTCTGGGCCGCGAAATCCGTATACATGGGAAGCGGCCCTTGAGGTATAATTTCAATCAATATTCAATAACAGGACATAGCATGTGTGTAAAGTTCATAAGGAAATGTTAAATTTGTCTGTAAAATTAGATTTTTATTTGGAAAAGAGTTGACTCAAGGTTGGGGACGAGTTGACTCAAAGTTGGGGACGACTTGACCGAAAGTGGGGACGAGTTGGTTGGGGACGAGTTGGTTTGTGGACGAAGTGACCTGATCCCTCCTCATTGTGAGCAGATAATTGACATATAAATTTCGACACTGTAGACTGATCTTTGTAGACTGAGCAACTAGTACAGGAAGGAATACTAATTCTAGGCCTAATGTATGGTGGCTTTCTGTCACACTATAAGGGGAATTAATATTTCATGAGAACTGTACACTTATAGGCTAAAATTGCCGTTTTGATCATGACATATGAAATCGAATGGAGATACTTTGCCTCTATTATACATGTATCTCTCCAAGAAAAAACGGGTAAGATGTGATGGTTCGTGCTCTGCTAATGGGAAAGTTTCAAGCAGTTTTCAGTCCTGTCAGTTACCGGAGTTAAGAAAACTAAAGTTGTATCCAGAATTGCGGGCAACAGGTTGCCTGGTTGAGATTACTATTTGCTGTGGATATGCTTCATTTACTCCTTTATTACACAGTATAAACAACTCCATCGATTCTTTGAAAAGTACAAGTGAAGACTGTTTATTGAGGGGGATTTCCCCCAAAATCTGATTAATCGAATTTTTCCACACCTTTTCAGTCTCTTGGCAATTTCTTCTCAATGGCATAGAGTATGGTCACGAAACTTCACCCACTTGTCAATTTCGACAAGAGGAAGATATTGAAAGAAGAAAAAGAGAAAAAATGATAATAATAAAATAAAATATAATATTTTGTGCGTTGCTTTGACCATATAGAATAATGCTAAAAATTCGCCCAGTTGTCAATCTCGATACTAGGAAGAAATTGAAACATTTTAATCAATGGAATGTCAATCGAGCTTAACTGGAATAGCCCCAAATTACACATCAAATTGATTTACAATTGTCAAAGAATAGTACTGGACCACTATTTTCCAAATGTAGCACATGTGAAAATATTAACCTAACCATTCTCGATATTAATTTTTTTATTCCTTGATTTAGCAGATGGATTTGACTTTATACTGAGCTAGTATGACTTCAATTTGACGCTGCCTTTGGTGTTCTTATACCTTGTTCAGCCCGATTGACATTCCCATTGACTAAAACTTAGTACAATATAAATATATATTTTTTTCACATGTTTGTTATTTCAATATCTTCCTCGTATCGAGATCGACAATTGGGTGAATTTTCAGCACTACGCTATCTGGTCAAGACGTGCTTTATCTTACATTGTAACTGTCATCATCGATAGATTTAATTGATGAGATTTCAAGATTTTGAATGACTCTCATTGCCATCTATTTCTTCTTGCTCATACAGTTCCTGTATCGAGCTGTTTCACGAAGGCGGAAAATGGAAGATTTATCAGTAAAAGTGGAACCTGTTGATCAAGATACCGCTTCAATGATACCGGATGAGTTTTTCAGCTATTTAAAAGGAAACCTGCCCACAAAAACAGAGACAGCGACTCCGTCCGACATGAAAGCTGAAATTGCCACCACACTGACAGGAGCGATAAGCAGTGAAGTCAAAACAACTATGACCAAAATGGAACTAGCAGCCACGCTTGACGTGGCCGGACTTCCAACCATTGATTTTCACATTGAAACTAATCCATTTAAACAAGTAAGTTTTGATTTGACATACTTTTTGGGCAATATAGGAACATTTCAGAATCATTTTGCTCCAAGAAAAATATTGATAAGATAGATGTATATTTTTCAAATTACTCGTGAAAAAAAAGATCAGAAACTTACATTATCCTGTTGATCTCAATACAGGTATGCCTCATTGCTAGAAAGAGAGTCAGAATGGTTATTCCTAGTTATTCTATTGTACTCTTGAAAAGGAAGTGTTGTAGCTAACTCTTTAAGAGTGTCTGCTGTGAACTCGATGAACACTAAAATGATGGAAATCTTCATCTTATAAGATTTTTTAACACAAAGTATTCCGCAAGTTGCTTGTCTAGTGTCATGGTTGCTAGTTTTCAATGTAGAAACGATGAAAGT
Source organism: Hanleya hanleyi (assembly GCA_036873755.1). Classification (NCBI taxonomy): domain Eukaryota; kingdom Metazoa; phylum Mollusca; class Polyplacophora; order Lepidopleurida; family Hanleyidae; genus Hanleya; species Hanleya hanleyi. Next base: position 20,915 of record JAVTVY010054840.1, on the reverse strand, counting down.
TACTCCCGAATACTTGAAGATCAATCACTGCTGATACCCTTAAAGTGCTAACTGTAACACTCCAGTTTTCAGTGTGTAATCCCATGCATGCAAGATGTAGGATGCTACACGTATGAGATGATTCATCACCATGGAAGAGCATGTGAACAAAGGAGTAGATAGGGTAGCATACACTGTAAACTTAGGCGTTAACTTATTGATCGCCTAAATTGTAACAGTTATTGAACGTCTAATTGTGTTCAAATTGTTAACTTCCATGTTCAATTTCGAACTTTAGCATTCAAACCATTAACGCAGGTATTCAAATGCAGAAGCTATTCTGTTGTTAAGTCATGTCACTGTGATGGTTATTTCAGAGGATGGAAAAAGTTAAAAAAAAAAAATATTTGGCCTAATTTCTCGACATTTTTGTCATTGAGTCAGATATACAGTTCGGATGACCACCACTTTTTTTTCTATGAGAAAACCTTTACAATACCTGTAATTTGAAGTAAGATTTGTTTAATTTGTTAACAAAATAGAAATGTTGTGAAAGTTTTCTTGAAATTGATGATTATTTGCCAAACTAATGTCACTTTAACGCCCTGAAACCAAATGCGCACACCTGCATGTTGACAACCGGTTGGATAATGTGCGCATTTTCCTACTCCACACACCAGAATAGGTTGTCATGGTTGTAGGTATGCAGGGAAAGATGGTAACGAAAACCAACTTTTCCACTTCTGGCCAAAAGAAGTGGTTGTTGTTTTGGCTGTCCAAACACATCAGATCGACAATTCTGGCATGCGACACATATTAGAATCCTGGCTATTTGGACGTGATTTTGTCTCCACATGTCGTCATGTCACCTGCTATGAAAATGCGCTAATAACGTGTTAGTAAAGTAAAAAAATTATTTTTGCAACTTTGCATAATAAGCTGTGTTTTGTTCAAAGAATCTACTCAAGTTTGATTTTGTTAACGCTCACAGTCTAAAATGACATTAAACAGCGTCGACTGAAGTTTAAAATTAGGCTTTTGTCTGTTTTTGACTTTTCGCATACATTTTAGGATGGATTTGTTTATATAGTCTAAAATATGACACATTGAGTTAAAAATGGATCTAGTGTTTTCACAGTCGCCATATCTGTCGTGCTGTTACTTCAAAATATTATTTTGGTTATTTAGGTGTCATATTTTGCATATATTAAAAACTTCATGCTGTAATGTATAAGAAAAACTTCAAAAGTCAGTCAATGCTGTGTTACATCACTTTTGAGTCTGAGCTTTAACAATATCTGACTGACATATCTGAGAATATCTGTTTATTGGTTGTTTTCTTGATTTAGGATTATTCAGACAGCTATACAACGGCTGACAAGACGACCATGGGACCAGGCAGTCCTTATCCAGCGACCTTGTACCAGGTTAATCACAAATTGAGGAACAGTGCTGAGATAAACATCTCACATATTCGAGAATCGGCTACTGATCATTCTGAAACAATGAGAGACATCGTAGAATCCAGAGAAGTCTCACCCAAGTCACCGTCAGCACTTGTTAAATTACACCCACATGAAAGTGGCAACAAATCAAAAGGGGCAGATTGCTCTGTAAGCAGTTGTAGTGTAAAGTTTCACGAAGAAATGCACACTGAAGATATGCCTTACAAATGCTCAGTTTGTCCGTATATCTGTAAAACACGTGGACACCTAAATCAGCATGAAATAACTCATACTGGTGAAAAGCCATTCAAATGCCCACTGTGCTCATTCCGCTGTAATCAGAGTAGATACCTTAGGCAACATGAAAAAAATCATACTGGTGAAAAGCCATTCAAATGTCAACTGTGCCCATTCAGCTGTAAACAGAGTGGAGACCTAAGGCAGCATGAAAGAACTCATACTAGTGAAAAGCCATTCAAATGCCCACTGTGCCCATTCAGCTGTAATCGTAGTGGAAACCTAAGGCAACATGAAAGAACTCATACTAGTGAAAAGCCATTCAAATGCCCACTGTGCTCATTCCGCTGTAATCAGAGTAGATACCTTAGGCAACATATGAAAAATCATACTGGTGAAAAGCCATTCAAATGTCAACTGTACCATTCAGCTGTAAACAGAGGCAAGGACCCTAAGGCAGCATGAAAGAACTCAGCACTAGTGAAAAGCCATTCAAATGTCAACAGCTAACCATTCAGCTGTAAACAGAAGTGGAGCCCTAAGGCGCTTCATGAAAGAACTCATACTGGTGAAAAGTCGTTCAAATGCTCAATATGCCCATATAGCACTATAACAAAAGGAAGCTTAAGGCAGCATGAAATGAATCATACTGGTGAAAAGCCATTCAAATGTCAACTGTGCCCATTCAGCTGTAAACGGAGTGGACAGCTAAGGCAACGTGAAAGAACTCATACTAGTGAAAAGCCATTCAAATGTCCACTGTGCTCATTCAGCTGTAATCATAGTGGAAACCTAAGGCAACATGAAAGAACTCATACTGGTGAAAAGTCATTCAAGAGAGATTTACCCGGAGGAAAACGCGCAAGAGACATAAAATAACTCACACGAAAGGCGATCATTGCTCATAAAAGACAATGTTGAAATAAGAAAATGACAATATTTCATCTAAATGTACGCGTTTTGTCGGAGAGAGATTGTGAGAGGGGGAAGAGAATGTGTCTGTGCCCCATCTCTAAGAATTATTGCTTTTTGGTTCAACTAAATAAAAAAAAGAATAAATCGAGAAAAAAAAACAGAAAAAATAAAATATAAATGGGAGGTGGGTATTCCACTAGGGTGGTCAGTTATGACACTGCTCAAGGATTCTAGGGGTGTCCCATTGTCAAAATTTAATGATAAGTGTTTCTGTTTAGCAGAAGTGCACATGTAGGTCTACACCTGTACATCGAAAGCTTGCTGTAATTCTCAGCTTTCAATGAATGATTATGAAACTTTGTACACATATTTTTTATGATTGGAGGATACATGTATACCTGTGCTGTTTATTATATAAAGTATTATTTTTACTTATCATTTCAATTGTAATTCTGGAAGTCCCTCCCAAGTTTGAATTGAATTCGTCAGATCACCGAAGTTAAGCACCGATAAGCTCGATCAATACTTCATGCACTTGGTTGGGTGACTGGGTGCTGTACTGGCTGGACTGGTCAATGGCCAGGGAAATATGAACTGTGAGCACTCACGTGTTCTGGCACATGTATGTACTGTCGTGATATGACTGAAACAATGTTGAAAACGACGTTCGACCCTACTACTCACTCATTGAATTGAATTTTATTCACCAATAAAATGAACAAGAGACCAAGGGTCTTCAATATACGCATGTATATCTGGAATTGCATTGGTCCAAATTTCAAGGTTGTTTAATAGCCTTGATTCCAATTGGTAGCTAGCAATCCATAGAAAGGTCTATGCGTTTGTACTTCTGAGAATGTAACATATATCACATCTCATAATGAATGAAAAACTAAAATGGGCTTAACTCTCGTTAATTAGTTTACCTTGAAACAAGAGCCGAGAGCTCGCATATCTCGCACTGAAATCGACAATAGTCAAACACAAGAAAATAGTAGTTTTCCTGCAAATGGATTTCTTTCAGGCGAGAATGTTGAAAGCTACGTTAAACCCTATTCACTCACCTTCTTTCCGGCGAGAGAATTTTTCATGAGGGAAGAAGAAAGTGATGAAGTAAACCTTTGTTCTTTGAGTTAATAAACAGGTGTTTAGTTCATAAAGGATCCCTCTCCCCGTTAAATTAGTGAATGTATGGTTTTTATTTCACAACAGTTTAATTAAATGTAGCTGTTTCAAACATGAGGGACAACTCCACAGGACAAATGCCATGTAGGTGAGAGATATCTGAATATTCCAACCTAACGCATAGTCAGCTAAACGATTCAGTTTTGGGGGACTGTGACCTTGACCTTTGACAAATTGATCTCAAAATGTATGGCTCTTCTGTGAAACTAGAGATATCACATGGACAACAAATGTTAATGGATGCATGGACAGAACGCAACATCGCATTACACGACCTCGTCTTCGACAGGCATATGAAAATGTGACTTTTAATGATTTCTTGATTTTGGGGTCACAGTGACCTTGACCTACTGACACAAACAAAAAGTGATTTTTAAAGATTTCTTGATTCTGGGAGCACAGTGACCTTGGCCTAACTTTTGGTATGCGACACTTCCATTTCCCCCTCACAAAAAATTATTAATTTTAATGATTTTCTGATTTTTCGATCACACTGACCGTTGACCTTGATTCTGGGGTCACAGTGACCTTGACTATTGACCTGGATCTAAATTTTGGTACATGACAAAACGGCTCCCCGTAATTTCTCAATGTACAATCATGATTTTTAACAATTTCATGATTTTGGGCTCAGTGACCTTGACCTGTGACCTTGACTTACATTTTGGTTTGTGACACATCGTGTCCCCCTAACGTATCTATGGACACAAAAAAAAATATTTTTTTAAAAATTTCTGATTTTGGGGTCAGTGACCTTTGACCTTGACCTAATTTTTGACATGCGACACTTCCATTTCCCCCTACTGGATCCACTCACAAAAAATTAGAAATTTTAATGATTTCCTGATTTTTCAGTCACACTGACCTTTGACCTCTGACCTCGACCTACATTCAGTGTGTAACAAATCGTTCCCCCCTAGGGCATCCACTCAGCAAAAATTAGAAATGTAGATAGAAAACTGTCAATGATCAATAATTTCCTGATTTTAGGCAACAGTGACCTCTGACCTTGACCTCAATTTTGATACGCGACACATCGTCTCCACCTAACGTATCCACTCACAAAAAATCGCAGCCGTGGATAGAAAACGTTCACAGATATAGACCGAACACGAACACTTCAGTGATTTCCTGTTTTTCGGGCCAGTGACCTTTGGCCTCTGACCTCGACCTTCATATTGGTATGCGACACATCGTCTCCTCGTAGGGTATACACTTACCAAAAATTGGAACTGTAGATAGAAAACTGTCCGATATATAGACCGGACACGAGGGACGCTCTGACGGACGGAAGGATGGACGGACAGACGGACGGAAACCGCCATTTTGGCGGGCGTATAAAAAGTATATACAAATATATGGTATCAACTATTACAAAAATAATAGCAAACAATACAATCTACACGTCATGCAAAATAGTGATTGGCGGGAATGAAACCCCAGGGGGGCTTTACCTTTACAGCCCTAATTGCGATATCAGGGTTCAAATTTCTAGTTGATATGCTTTTAGTTTGGATTTGAAAGAGAGGTTGATTCGATACATTTGATCAGAGAAGGTAGTTTGTTCCACTCTGGACATCCTGTAGTTTTTTGTGGTATAATATGACAAGATGGATTTATAGATGGGTCGGTAGAGGTTCAAATTTTGGCTTCTAGTTTGGTAACGGTGTATATCTGATTGTCTCGTAAAGTAATTTTGGAATCTTATAGGTAGTAATTCTGGGTGGTGCGTAAATTTAATGCACCATCAACAGACATGCGCACACATTTAATTTGGGTAGCTGTAGAATTTTCAATTTTAAACCTACCTGGCCGCCTCCCCCCCCCCCCTCCCCAACTTTCTGCGCTATCTCCGGAACGACAAAGAATGGAGTGCTGAAACTCCTTGATTTTATAGTTTATTGGGGTCATTTTTATCCCATTTGCATAACCTCGACTTGAGGTTCAAGATGGCGGCGAAATGGGGTATCAGAAAAGTTTGTTTTTTTCAAAAAATTTCTGCTTTTCCACGAAAAATCCGACCGAAAAATCGACCAAAAAATATCGGGGTTTTTTCCGTCAATGTGACGTCATCAAAGCGGCCATCTTGGATTTTTTTACATTTTGAGGTAGCGCTCGATCCAGGGGTATGGTGTGGTAAGATTCAGCCCCCTAGCACAACATGCACAAGGAATAAGAACAATAATTAGAGGGGGCCATTTGGCCAGGGCCAGATAGGGTTAAAAAGTAATGGTACGGTATGGTCTATCTTTTTAGATAAAGTTGCCGCTGGTGCGCGTTTCTGCAACATGATTAACGGATTCAAATGAGTGATATATGTATTCCCCCAGAGAAGGTTACAATAGAACAAGTAAGGCAATATCATTGAATAGTATAGTATATATAATGTCTTCTTATTTAATGATTTTTTTTATGTAACTAATGATTCCGATATTCCGTGAAATTTTATTAGATATAATTTATGTGTGATTTCCAGTTTAGTTCCCCGTTAAAAAAGACGCCCAAAAACTTGAATTTGTTGACACGTTCGATTTGATGTCCAGAAATAGCTAATTCGACATCGATTGATCGCTTTCGGGTATTTGGCTTAATGATAATATACTTTGTTTTCTTTTTATTCACTGAAAGGCGGTTGCATCAGAACCAGTTATGTATTTTATGTAATTTCTCAGACATGACTTTAATAGTGTCAGCAAGGTGTTGAGAGGAATATACAGTACTAGTACAGTACTACAGCGAAGAGAATAAGTACGTCGGTAGCTCTATTTAAGTCGTTTATGTACAAGGAAGAGTATGGGTCCATAGTTTCGGATTATTACCCCCCCCCATTGAAAATTTTAATACAGCAGAGCGCCTGGGTCTGACCACATGATAATTATCCTTCCCTTTTTGGTAACCAGTATTTATAGTACCAAGCTTCTGGGTACCACAATTCCTTCAAAACGACATAAGCGGATGGGTGGCTCGGTTGAGCTATATGGCGGGTCGGTCAGCGAAGGCAATCTTCGTCAGCTTCAGTTTAGCACATTTTTCATGTGTTTGAAAATAGGGTTATGTTACATATGGAATATGTGACAAAAATCAGCATGATCGACCCCATGTTTTGAATGGCCTTTTTATCTCACCTCGAGAAGGGGAACACTGCGGAGAAAGCTTATTGAAATCGATTGTCCAGATTTTTGCAGGAAATAAACGAAATATGGCGTATTTTGGGTCATTTCAGTAGATTTTCCAGAAAATACGAAGTATGTCTCGAGCGAAGAAAATTTATGCCGGGTTAAATTTGCATAACTGGCTTGTCTGTTGACTGAATTGTATGAGCATTCCCATCGAGAAAATATATACTTTTATAGGGGTTCTCTGGGGTTTTTTTGTTTTGTTTTGTTTTTTTTTTTGGTTTTTTTTTTAGCAACTCCGAAAGACGGAAGGGCTTTATCAAGGGCCTATTTGCAGGAACGAGGGGTTCACTGTGGACTGCACTCTATATGCAATGTCTTGTGTACAGCAAAAATATACTAGGAAGTATGATACGGTCTGCTGGCTTGCAATAAGCCATTAACCTTGTCGTTTATGCTCAAATACTTCGGTTTTATACCATTTTAACGTAGCCTACGCGTTAAGATCATTCGAATGCCGGGCAGAATATTTAGAAATTTTCAAGTGTGACATGGCACAACTAGCTCTCGGTTTGCTGCCTTGCAACAGAAAGCAAAACCGTGGACAGTGATCCACACTCGCCAAGGCAATGGGAACATATTTTCTGGCTCGTTTTGGATGCAGCATTGTATCACTCGGACACAAATTTGAGGTCCCTCCTCGACTCGTGGAGCCACAGTACCATATTTATGTGAGCCACATACAAGTTGAAATAGCCAATAAATGGAAGTGTGTATTGCACCTGTCCACGGATATTTGATCCTATCATTGTGGCTACAGAATAGCTAAATTATCCATATTTAATCCACCATTGGAACAGCAGAATGGCTAAATCATCCACATTATACATTGTATCTTTATTTTCGGATCATCGATCCGAAAAATCTTTATTACTGGATCATCGATCCAATAATATTGGATCAGTGATCCAACAAGGTCAGATCACTGCTGCAGTCCCAACAGGGGTCAGTGATTTGTCTCATCACTGGATCAAAAGATCAATGAAGTTTGACGATACAATAAAGCAACTTGTGGGCCTTTATGTGGATGCACACATCCATTTCTCATGAAGATGTTTATTGTCCAATGCTCTCGAGAAGTTAATAAGAATAAAAAATTTCAGTGAGCATGAGTTCAGTTGAAAATAGGTTCAGCACTTCGGGAAATACTTTTCTAAGATTCTGCTTTTAAGCAAACTTTGAATGTTCATTTTATTTACACAGAAAGTCGAAATTCATCCCGGCATACTAATCAATTATTACATGGATCAATCATGGTTATTGGGGAGGAGGCTTTATTTATTGGTGCTGTGTTTCATAGAAGGGCATTCTGATTTAAATAAGTTCATCGCTATGGAGGGAGATGTACCAGCTTGAATAGGGGAAGGGATGGTACACAGAATTTACCGGCATCCAGGTATCATCATAATTGTTTGTAATTATTAGGCTAAGAGAAATCACAATACCAACAGAATATTGGCTATCATGGCTGCAGGAGAAATCCACTTCAACGTCCGATCCAGGGCAGCACGGTTTTACTTCCCAGACTGAAGAGATCCATACACATAGATAAACTTCATGATCAGTTTCCAAATTTCAAGTAGCTTAACTTGATTGAAATCTGGAGAATTTAGAACCGCTAATATTATTAATGTATGTCCAGCGAAAACATAACACTGGCTATATTAGCAAATTGAATTGTAACGTAGCTACATGGAATGAAATAGCTTTACTGCCAAAACTGAATTGCTTCATAAACATTGAAGGATTGCTAAATTTGATTTCAAAATACCAGCTCAATGGTTTAAAAGTTAAGAATTTAGTTCTGTTTAATTTGAATTATATAACAGATCTATACAATTTCCCTATTAGTTCTTGAAAGGAATTGCTTACTGTCCACACAATAATGTAATTCTGTATTAAATTTTCAAATTTCAAGCTGGTTTACCTTAAACTTTAAGAGAAGTTATTTTTTATTTTCCATTGTTTCATAACCATGATAACATAAATATAAGTCTGGATAAAAATAATTTTCAAGCTGATTTGGCTAAAAATTGAGCAGTTCATTTTCCATTATTCTACATGTACACTCAGAACTTGGCGATGACTCTGAGAGGGAGTGCTACCATTATTCAATTCTATTAAAAAGGATGTTGGGGGGGGGGGGTCATTTTTGCAGCTGGTAGGTTTTTTAGCACTTTGATATTAAGTTCAACTAAGGAGGTACATGTATCACTTTAAAAGTGTACACTCATTTTGGAAGAGTCACGTGCACACATTCTTGTTTATTGTGCAAATTAGCATGCTATACCCTCCTAAAGTTATCAGGTACTCTGTTGACGGAATGTTGATATATCCCAATTAAGATAATCTTGCCATGTTTGCATTTAGAAGATCATGTTATCTTCACTCTAGTCAACTTTTTGAAGACAAATGGACAGCACAACTGATAACTTCTGCAGATTCATAACTTTTTATAACTTCTGAAGTCATCCCACTGACTGTCAAAAACCATGTTCGTGTTAATAGTAACTGAACTCATGAAGTGCTCTTGCCCATTGTTCACTGAATCAAGGTCATGTGACTGAATCATCTCCAGTCAATTTTAATAATCAGAATTTGGTATTATAGTCAATACTGGATGAATGATCCATTTACACATTGTTAGATCTTGTCTGCTGCATCTTCTAAATGCAAACAGCAATGGATCACTGAAACAATTTCCCTTCACATTGGATGAGAAATCCATTCAGATCCTGCATAGCTGGATAAATGAACCAGTTAACATTTATTTTGGATCTAAAATTCGGGGGACCAATCCATGGAAAATTTACAACTAAGATTGTATCAATTTGGATCACAATACCCTGAAAGTGCTGGCTGAACAACCCATTTCTATTTCACCACGACAGTAAGGCACAACTGATGGATCAGTGAAACATATCACTGTGGTTATGGATCACACTAACTTTTGTATGTAAGATAATCTCATTTATTGGATCACCAGTGGATAAAATGCTTAGATGACTCTATCAAACTGGCTCACTTTTTTCTGGTGTAGCCGTGTTGAGGTCCGTAGCCAAGGAGGGTTTTCTGGGTTCGGGCGAACCCTCTTTTCGGAAATTTTATATATTTTTCTCATGTAAATGCCCTTTTCAAACACTGAAGCGAACCTCCTATTTGGCACTTTTCCCATACAGCGAACCCCCTGATGTGCCCTTTTGAAGTGAAGGCGAAGCACCCCTCAGTAAATCCAGGCTACGGCCCTGGTGTTAGAATGTTAGTGTTAGAATTTAAAATGAAGAAAGGGAGGGAAGGGCACAGTGCAACAAGAATTCACCTTCGTCGGTCTAAAACTGATTTACATTGTAATTCCTTCTTCAGCTCACCCAGTAGGCCTACCTGTGCTCTAGGGAGAATAAAGATGCACTGTCTTGGAAATGCACCATGCTCATTCACAATCACGATAAGGGAAATCAGCCAGGCTACCTTTCAATTGCCCCTCATTGGTTTCCATTGTTTCTATTGTGAGTTCATAATTTACATATAAATTTCTACACTTGTGATTTTTGTGGACTGGGCAACTTGTACAGGAAGGAATACTAAATGCAGGCCTAATATATAATGGTGGTTTTCTGTCACACTAAAGTAGAATTAATATTTCAAGAGAACTTATATTAGCTAAAATTGCCGTTTTGATACCATGACATATGAAATCGAATGAAGATACTTTGCCTCTATTATATCTCACCAAGAAAAAAACAGATAAGATTTGATGGTGTGTGCTCTGCTAATGGGAAATTTCCAAGCAGTTTTCGGCAAGGCTTTGTTGGAAGACCTCTCATTGAAAAGGTAATATCCTGGACAAAAGACTGACAATACCACTTGCAGAAGATCCTTTGCCAATTATATTTCGTGAGTCTTACACCAAATCGTTGCCCAGTTTTCAGTCACAGAAGTTGTGTTGTTTCACTGGAGCTAAAGAAAACGAAAGTTGTATCCAGCTTATGTGGGCAACCATTTGGCTGGTTGAGATTACTGTTTGACCTGGACATGCTTCATTCACGCCTTTATTACACATTATAAACGATTCCATCGATTCGTTGAAAAGTACAAGTGGACACTATGTTTATTAAGAGGGATTTTCCCTCAAAATCTGATTAATCGAATTTTCCCACACCTTGTCAGTCTCTTGGCAATTTCTTCACAATGGCATAGAGTATGGTCACGAAACTTCATCCACCTGTCAATTTCGACAAAGGAAGATATTGAAAGAAGAAAAAGAGAGAGAAAAAAAAATAGTAAAGTAAATAAAATATAATTTTGTACGTTGCTTTGACCATATAGTGTAATGCTGAAAATTCTCCCAGTTGTCAATCTCGATAAGACGAAGAAATTGAAAGAAGAAACATTTTAGTCAATGGAATGTCAATCGGGCTTAACTCAGTTGAGCCTAAGAGCTTCAAATTCCGCATCAAATTGACTTAAAAGTGTCAAAGAATAGTACTGGACCACTATTTTCCAAATGTCATGTAGCACATACATGTACAGGTAAAAATATTAACCAAACCCTTCTCGATATTAATTTGTTTATTTCATATTCCTTGATTTATCAGATGGATTTGACTTTATACTGAGCTAATATTACTTCAATTTTACGCTGCATTTGTGTTCTTACACTTGGTTAAGGCCGATTGACATTCCCATTTACTAAAACTTAGTACAAAATTGATATAAATAAATATTTTGTTCACATGTTAGTTATTTCAATATCTTCCTCGTATCGAGATCGACAAGTGGGTGAATTTTCAGCACTACGCTATCTGGTCAAAGCAACGTCTCCCAGACGTGCTTTATCTACATACAGTAACTGTCATCAACAGATTTAATTGATGAGATTTCAAGATTTTGAATGACCCTCGTTGCCATCTATTTCTTCTTGCTCACCTAGTTCCCGTATCGAGCTATTTCACGAAAACGGAAAATGGAAGATTTATCAATAAAAGTGGAACCTGTTGAGCAAGATACCGCTTCAATGATACCGGGTGAGTTGTTCAGCTATTTAAAAGGAAACCTGTCCACAAAAACAAAGACAGAGACTCAGTCCGACATGAAAACTGAAATTGCCACCACACTGACAGGAACGATAAGCAGTGAAGTCAAAACAACTATGACAAAAATGGAACTAGCAACCACGCTTGACGTGGCTGGACTTCCAAGCATTGATTTTCACATTGAAACTAATCCATTTAAACAAGTAAGTTTTGATTTGACATACTTTTTGAGAAATATAGGGACATTTCAGAATCATTTTGCTCCAAGAAAAATATTGATAAGATAGATGTATATTTTTCAAATTACTCGTGGAAAAAAAGATCAGAAACTTACATTATCCTGTTGATCTCAATACAGGTATGCCTCATTGCTAGAAAGAGAGTTAGAATGGTTATTCCTAGTTAACATCTATTATGTACTCTTGAAAAGGAAGTGTTGTAGCTAACTCTTTAAGAGTGTCTTCTGCGAACTCGATGAACACTAAAATGATGGAAATCTTCATCTTCGAAGAATTTCTAACACAAAGTATTCCGCAAGTTGCATGTCAAGTGTCATGGTTGCTAGTTTTCAACGTTGAAACGATGAAAGTTACTCCCGAATACTTGAAGATCAATCACTGCTGATACCCTTAAAGTGTTAACTGTAACACTCCAGTTTTCAGTGTGTAATCCCATACATGTTTCAAGATGTAGGATGCTACACGTAAGTATTAGGGAAAGGCTAAAGAACCGCAACTTTCACCCGGATGTAACTATGACGTCACAACTTCCGATGGTGGCGCCATCTGTACACTCTGGATGCAAGGGAGACAACTCGGACAGATCAAGTCATGTACTGACATGTTATTGATTGCATCAGCCTTGGTTGTGTGCTAAGTGTTGACCACTATAGTTGAGTTAACCTTCGACCTTTGTATTCTTCCGCGATGATGCGGTCATGTCTGGCGGTAATGCGGTCGCGGGAAAAAGCTTCCGCGGATAAAAAGTAGTCCCTAGATAAAATGGTCCGATTGGGTCGAGTGAGGTATCAAAGTGAAGCATTCGTGAAGGGGCATCTGATGGGCTGGGTGCGGGGTTGAAATATCGGCATTCTGCGCATGCGCGGTTGTCCAAGGGTATGAAAATAGACGTTTTGCAGCTAGGGGAGCCACTAATGATCCGATGGAGTTCAGTGAGGTATCATTGTGAAACTTATGTGAGGGGACATCTGAGGGGCTGGGTGTGGGGTTGAAATAGCGTCATTTTGCGCATGCGCGGTAGACCAAGGGTATGGAAATAGACGTTTTGGAGCTAGGGGAGCCCCTAATGGTCCGATGGAGTCCAGTGAGGTATCAAAGTGAAGCATTCGTAAAGGGGCATCTGATGGGCTGGGTGCGGGGTTGAAATAGCGTCATTCTGCGTCTGCGCGATCGCCAAAGGGTATGGAAATAGACATTTTGGGATCTAGGGGAGCCACTATTGAGCCGATTGGGTCGAGTGAGGTATTAATGTGAAGCACACATGAGGGGGCATCTGACTGGCCTAGTGGTTCGGGCGTTGTCACCAGTCTACGCATGCGCAATCAGGGAATTGTGGGGAAAGGGTGTGGAAATAGACGTTTTGGGATCTGGGGGAGCCCCTAATGGTCCTATGGAGTCGTATGAGGTATCCATGTGAAGCACACATGAGGGGGCATCCCCCTGGACTAGAGTCTTGGTCGTTGTCACCATTCTGCGCATGCGCAGACAGAGAATTGTGGGAAAAGGATATAGAAATAGACGTTTTTGGACCTAGGTAAGCCCCTAGTGGGCTGATTGGGTCGAGTGAGGTATCAGTGTGCAGCACACATGAGGGGGCATCCGCCTGTACTAGTGTCTCGGCCGTTGTCACCAGTCTGCGCATACGCAGAAAGGGAATTATGGGAAAAGGGTATGGAGATAGACGTTTTGGGATCTAGATAAGCCCCTAGTGGACCGATTGGGTCGAGTGAGGTATCGGTGTGAAGCATACATGAGGGGGCATCCGCCTGGGCTAGAGTCTGGTCCGTGTTTAATATTCTGCGCATGCGCAGACAGGGAATTATGGGAAAAGGGTATAGAGATAGACGTTTTGGGATCTAGGTAAGCCCCTAGTGGGCCGATTGGGTCGATTGAGGTATCCATGTGAAGCCTAGGTGAGGGGGCATCCACCTGGACTAGTGGCTCGGGCGTTGTCGCCATTCTGCGCATGCGCAGTCAGGGAATTTTGGGAAAAGGGTATGGAAATAGACGTTTTGGGTCCTAGGTGGGCCACTCGTGGTCCTATGGAGTCGTATGGGGTATCCATGTGAAGCATTCGTGAAGGCGCATCCGACGGGATGGGTGACACGTGGAACTGATGTCATTTGGGCATGCGCAGTAGACCAAGTGTATGGTAATAGACGTTTTGGGGTCTAGGGGAGCCCCTAATGGGCCGATGGGGTCGAGTGAGGTATCCATGTGAAGCACACATGAGGGAGCACCCGCTTGGACTAGTGTGTCGTACGTGGTCAACAGTCTGCGCATGCGCAGACATGGAATTGTGGGAAAAGGGTATGGAAATAGACAGTATGGGGCCCACATGGGCTACTATGGGTCCGTTGGAGTCGTATGAGGTCTTATTTTGAAGATGGTTGTGGTTTGCTGGTGTGGATTCTGTACAAGTGGGTGTGACGTTACTTCGGGTTTCACTAAAACTATCTCCGAACACAGAAGAGTTCCAATGTTTCCTTCGACCTGATGCATGTACTTTCAACATCCGGGTTTCTCACCGCCTGTCTGGAATGCATGTATCCCGTAATGCCCACTCTTACCCTAGACCAAAGCATGTACTTGGTCTGTGGGCTGATTTCATTGGCTCTCTATTTTACTGCAGTGCTCTTGCATTGTTTTCTAGGCATTGACGGGTTATATTTGATCCCATCCTAGGCCACTGATTGGCTACTCTGCTCAACCCATTCATGGACTGAATCCACACATGTCCCACATAGGGCATTCATGCTCACACAGAAAACACGCAAGACAGATTTTTGAGATCTCATTTTTTTATTCAGTGAACATCAACAACGTGAGAACAACCACGTGAAAAAACTGAAGCCCGGAACAGGGAGCTTTACGTGAAAAAATTTAAGCCCAGAACGGGACTTGTACATTGAAATGAACGGCAGCCCAGTCATATACGAGTACATCTCGGTCCTCGGTCTTGGGGTACTCGTCAAACATGTGGACGATCGTCTGCATGGAATGTCCCCGACATCGATGGTACAGGTAAAACAAGCAATATTGTCCGCACACACTACTGGTCAGGCTTTGCAACGTTTTGGTATTCCAACACCACGTTTCTGTGCCTTGATTCATGAAGTCTGTTAAATCGGGATGCATGCGCGGTACGCCGTACGGGTCAAAGTATTCGCCCCGCTCTTCTGTCAAGTACACGGCCACCCAGTGTTGACCTTGCCGATTCATCGGGTCTGTATTCAGGACGTAAGCAGCAGGATACACACGGTCTGATGGGAACACATCTCGGTCGAACACTCCTTGAAAGACCGTACGTGTTCCTGTGCCATTCTCCAGCACTGTGCGTATCTGGTCTGTATCCATGTTAGGTGGCAAAGTCACACAGGACGTTACGGCTTCTATCGATTTGAATAATGTTGTCAAACTCAGCGTAGCAAATCACATTGATGGATTTCGGTAAAGATGTCCCGCAATGCAGTTCCAAGCGTAAGTTGCCTTTCTTGACGAGACTCAGTTGATGGTCGTTGTCTAATGTGGGGGTCAGATCGAAACAGAACAATGTGTATCCTTTGCCGAAATCGTCTCGACTGATCATATTTCCCTCGTCTTGGTTGATTTGGCCAGTTGCTGTGAATAGGTTCGGATAGCTTCGGATGTAATTGGCCGTTCCAAAGTTGGGTTGTAAGGGGCGTGCCGGTACCTGTTGGCCATCCACGTGCAGGGCCACGAAATTGATGTTGAACGCTTTTAGGTTGAAGGTTGATCGAGCTATTTCACGAAAACGGAAAATGGAAGATTTATCAATAAAAGTGGAACCTGTTGAGCAAGATACCGCTTCAATGATACCGGGTGAGTTGTTCAGCTATTTAAAAGGAAACCTGTCCACAAAAACAAAGACAGAGACTCAGTCCGACATGAAAACTGAAATTGCCACCACACTGACAGGAACGATAAGCAGTGAAGTCAAAACAACTATGACCAAAATGGAACTAGCAACCACGCTTGACGTGGCTGGACTTCCAAGCATTGATTTTCACATTGAAACTAATCCATTTAAACAAGTAAGTTTTGATTTGACATACTTTTTGGGAAATATAGGGACATTTCAGAATCATTTTGCTCCAAGAAAAATATTGATAAGATAGATGTATATTTTTCAAATTACTCGTGGAAAAAAAGATCAGAAACTTACATTATCCTGTTGATCTCAATACAGGTATGCCTCGTTGCTAGAAAGAGAGTTAGAATGGTTATTCCTAGTTAACATCTATTATGTACTCTTGAAAAGGAAGTGTTGTAGCTAACTCTTTAAGAGTGTCTTCTGCGAACTCGATGAACACTAAAATGATGGAAATCTTCATCTTCGAAGAATTTCTAACACAAAGTATTCCGCAAGTTGCATGTCAAGTGTCATGGTTGCTAGTTTTCAACGTTGAAACGATGAAAGTTACTCCCGAATACTTGAAGATCAATCACTACTGATACCCTTAAAGTGTTAACTGTAACACTCCAGTTTTCAGTGTGTAATCCCATACATGCATGTTTCAAGATGTAAGATGCTACACGTAAGTATTAGGGAAAGGCTAAAAAACCGCAACTTTCACCCGGATGTAACTATGACGTCACAACTTCCGATGGTGGCGCCATCTGTACATTCTGGATGCAAGGGAGACAACTCGGACAGATCAAGGCATGTACTGACATGTTATGGATTGCATCAGCCTTGGTTGTGTGCCAAGTGTTGACCACTATAGTTCGGTTAACCTTCGACCTTTGTATTCTTCCGCGATGATGCGGTCATGTCTGGCGGTAATGCGGTCGCGGGAAAAAGCTTCCGCGGAAAAAAGTAGTCCCTAGATAAAATGGTCCGATTGGGTCGAGTGAGGTATCAAAGTGAAGCATTCGTGAAGGGGCATCTGATGCGGGGTTGAAATATCGGCATTCTGCGCATGCGCGGTTGTCCAAGGTTATGGAAATAGACGTTTTGCAGCTAGGGGAGCCACTAATGATCCGATGGAGTTCAGTGAGGTATCATTGTGAAACTTATGTGAGGGGACATCTGAGGGGCTGGGTGTGGGGTTGAAATAGCGTCATTTTGCGCATGCGCGGTAGACCAAGGGTATGGAAATAGACGTTTTGGAGCTAGGGGAGCCCCTAATGGTCCGATTGAGTCCAGTGAGGTATCAAAGTGAAGCATTCGTAAAGGGGCATCTGATGGGCTGGGTGCGGGGTTGAAATAGCGTCATTCTGCGTCTGCGCGATCGCCAAAGGGTATGGAAATAGACATTTTGGGATCTAGGGGAGCCACTATTGAGCCGATTGGGTCGAGTGAGGTATTAATGTGAAGCACACATGAGGGGGCATCTGACTGGCCTAGTGGTTCGGGCGTTGTCACCAGTCTACGCATGCGCAATCAGGGAATTGTGGGAAAAGGGTGTGGAAATAGACGTTTTGGGATCTAGGGGAGCCCCTAATGGTCCTAGAGTCGTATGAGGTATCCATGTGAAGCACACATGAGGGGGCATCCCCCTGGACTAGAGTCTTGGTCGTTGTCACCATTCTGCGCATGCGCAGACAGGGAATTGTGGGAAAAGGGTATAGAAATAGACGTTTTTGGATCTAGGTAAGCCCCTAGTGGGCTGATTAGGTCGAGTGAGGTATCAGTGTGCAGCACACATGATGGGGCATCCGCCTGTACTAGTGTCTCGGCCGTTGTCACCAGTCCGCGCATACGCAGACAGGGAATTATGGGAAAAGGGTATGGAGATAGACGTTTTGGGATCTAGATAAGCCCCTAGTGGACCGATTGGGTCGAGTGAGGTATCGGTGTGAAGCATACATGAGGGGGCATCCGTCTGGACTAGTGTCTGGTCCGTGTTTAATATTCTGCGCATGCGCAGACAGGGAATTATGGGAAAAGGGTATAGAGATAGACGTTTTGGGATCCAGGTAAGCCCCTAGTGGGCCGATTGGGTCGATTGAGGTATCCATGTGAAGCCTAGGTGAGGGAGCATCCACCTGGACTAGTGGCTCGGGCGTTGTCATCATTCTGCGCATGCGCAGTCATGGAATTGTGGGAAAAGGGTATGGAAATAGACGTTTTGGGTCCTAGGTGGGCCACTCGTGGTCCTATGGAGTCGTATGGGGTATCCATGTGAAGCATTTGTGAAGGCGCATCCGACGGGATGGGTGACACGTGGAACTGATGTCATTTGGGCATGCGCAGTAGACCAAGTGTATGGTAATAGACGTTTTGGGGTCTAGGGGAGCCCCTAATGGGCCGATGGGGTCGAGTGAGGTATCCATGTGAAGCACACATGAGGGAGCACCCGCTTGGACTAGTGTGTCGTACGTGGTCAACAGTCTGCGCATGCGCAGACATGGAATTGTGGGAAAAGGGTATGGAAATAGACAGTATGGGGCCCACATGGGCTACTATGGGTCCGTTGGAGTCGTATGAGGTCTTATTTTGAAGATGGTTGTGGTTTGCTGGTGTGGATTCTGTACAAGTGGGTGTGACGTTACTTCGGGTTTCACTAAAACTATCTCCGAACACAGAAGAGTTCCAATGTTTCCTTCGACCTGATGCATGTACTTTCAACATCCGGGTTTCTCACCGCCTGTCTGGAATGCATGTATCCCGTAATGCCCACTCTTACCCTAGACCAAAGCATGTACTTGGTCTGTGGGCTGATTTCATTGGCTCTCTATTTTACTGCAGTGCTCTTGCATTGTTTTCTAGGCATTGACGGGTTATATTTGATCCCATCCTAGGCCACTGATTGGCTACTCTGCTCAACCCATTCATGGACTGAATCCACACATGTCCCACATGGGGCATTCATGCTCACACAGAAAACACGCAAGACAGATTTTTGAGATCTCATTTTTTTATTCAGTGAACATCAACAACGTGAGAACAACCACGTAAAAAAACTGAAGCCCGGAACAGGGGGCTTTACGTGAAAAAATTTAAGCCCAGAACGGGACTTGTACATTGAAATGAACGGCAGCCCAGTCATATACGAGTACATCTCGGTCCTCGGTCTTGGGGTACTCGTCAAACATGTGGACGATCGTCTGCATGGAATGTCCCCGACATCGATGGTACAGGTAAAACAAGCAATATTGTCCGCACACACTACTGGTCAGGCTTTGCAACGTTTTGGTATTCCAACACCACGTTTCTGTGCCTTGATTCATGAAGTCTGTTGAATCGGGATGGATGCGCGGTACGCCGTACGGGTCAAAGTATTCGCCCCGCTCTTCTGTCAAGTACACGGCCACCCAGTGTTGACCTTGCCGATTCATCGGGTCTGTATTCAGGACGTAAGCAGCAGGATACACACGGTCTGATGGGAACACATCTCGGTCGAACACTCCTTGAAAGACCGTACGTGTTCCTGTGCCATTCTCCAGCACTGTGCGTATCTGGTCTGTATCCATGTTAGGTGGCAAAGTCACACAGGACGTTACGGCTTCTATCGATTTGAATAATGTTGTCAAACTCAGCGTAGCAAATCACATTGGTGGATTTCGGTAAAGGTGTCCCGCAATGCAGTTCCAAGCGTAAGTTGCCTTTCTTGACGAGACTCAGTTGATGGTCGTTGTCTAATGTGGGGGTCAGATCGAAACAGAACAATGTGTATCCTTTGCCGAAATCGTCTCGACTGATCATATTTCCCTCGTCTTGGTTGATTTGGCCAGTTGCTGTGAATAGGTTCGGATAGCTTCGGATGTAATTGGCCGTTCCAAAGTTGGGTTGTAAGGGGCGTGCCGGTACCTGTTGGCCATCCACGTGCAGGGCCACGAAATTGATGTTGAACGCTTTTAGGTTGAACGGATTCCTCGAGAGTGTCCCATTATAACTGACGTTCTCCACACAAGCTAGGGTTAAACGCTTGGGCAAATCCCCCAGGAACAGGTTTTCTTGATTGACAATCATATTCCCTTTAGGAACGGAAAAGACCTTTTTTAAAGAGAAATATAACACGCATATGATCAGCGGCTTGAAAACAGTGCATCGCTTATCTCCCCTTGATTCGAAGCTCTTCCACCAGAGGCTGTGACGTCATAGTTGAACCACACTAAAAAAAATGGCGGCTAACATGAATGCAGACAGCGACAGCGATGCATAGGGATTTTCTTACACTTCTTCCTCTTCTTCTGAAGAGGAATTGAGAAGAATTCACGGCAGTGTTTAGTGCAGGGGTGCCCCTGCCGCCAACACGAACCCATTGTGAACAAGGAACCAGCAGACAACGATAGGATCAGCGACACTGCAGGGGCCGTGGGCGACATACCGATAGAATCGGAAATACAGATCGGTAAATTCCGACTTTTTTCTTTATCCCCCGTAGCGAATGATGACCAACCTGTTAGTGCGTTTCAGTGAACGTGAATGACACAAGCAAGGCCTTCGTGAGCAATAGCCTAGCTTATCTGTGTGAGCTATTTCTATACAATGCAATGCAACTACATCATGTTGTGCAGACTGTGCTGGTTCCACTGCTACGTCACGTATCGCAGCGCCCCCAGGGGGAGGTAATCATGTACGGATCGGAATTTTGTAAATAATATAGCGTCACATTCTTCAGTTTTTAACTTAATTAGGCTGAAGCAAATGTTTTAAAACTGAAAGGAAATTAATATACACATTATTTCTGCAATCTTTCTACAAATATCAAGTGATTTAGACAAACCTTTGCATTT
>JAVTVY010054839.1:0-31402 GCA_036873755.1 Hanleya hanleyi | reverse complement strand
CATTGGCTATAACACCAAACAACACGTGTCGGAGCTGGGGTTGCCACACCTTCCTCTAAGAACTTCATCACCCAGGACGTCTTTCAACACCCCGTAGGGCCGCTCACCGTCATCGTATAGGGGTGCTCTAATACTGTCGTGTGTGACGTAGGTGTTGATCGTTCCTCGCGCGTACTTTGAATTTGCACGTTATCGGGACTCTGTTCCTTGAGATGGCTTCGCTGTATATGTCTACGTAGATTAAATGGCGTGGAAAATGAATTCGAACACAAATGACATGCGTAAACCATGGCTCTCATCTCCACGGACACCAGGCGTATAATGAAGCTTTCACAGATGCATGTGTGTGTTTATATGCAAGAGCTCCGAGCTCGCGGAGCTCTTGGAGCTCCGGAGCTCCGACGCCACCACCGGGCGTTGACGGGCGTTGCTACAAGAGAACTCGGAGCTCCGGAGCTCCGGAGCTCCGGAGGTCACTTCCGCTTCCGTTCACGTGACCGGAACTGACCTTTGACCCCGGCGCACAAAGGTTTCCATCGCGGTGGAAACCTTTACACCGCGCGCGCCGGGGTCCGGAGCTCCGAGTTCTCTTGTAGCAACGCCCGTCAACGCCCGGTGGTGGCGTCGGAGCTCCGGAGCTCCGAGTTCCATGAGCTCCGGAGCTCCAAGAGCTCCGCGAGCTCGAAGCTCTTGCATATAAACACACACATGCATCTGTGAAAGCTTCATTATACGCCTGGTGTCCGTGGAGATGAGAGCCATGGTTTACGCATGTCACTTGTGTTTGAAGTCATTTTCCACGCCATTTAATCTACGTAGACATATACAGCGAAGCCATCTCAAGGAACGGAGTCCTGATAACGTACAAATTCAAAGTACGCGCGAGGAACGATCAACACCTACGTCACACACGACAGTATTAGAGCACCCTTATACGATGACGGTGAGCGGCCCTACGGGGTGTGGAAAGACGTCCTGGGTGATGAAGTTCTTAGAGGAAGGCGTGGCAACCCCAGCTCCGACACGTGTTGTTTGGTGTTATAGCCAATGGCAGCCCGCCTACGAAACTGCACGACTACAGAATGTGAGCTTTGTTCCAGGAATTCCTCACGACATAGACGAACCCTATTACTTCGATTCCGAGCACACCAACGTGGTAGTGCTCGATGATCTGATGAGTGCGGCCAAGGACAATTCGAAAATCGCCGACCTATTCACCAAAGGGTCCCATCATCGAAATCTGTCCGTCATCTATTTGACTCAGAATCTCTTTCCTCAAGGGAAGGCGTCCAGAGATATTGCCTTGAACTGCCAATACTTTGTGTTGTTCTCCAATCCCATTGATAGAGCACAAATCCGTGTGTTTGGCAGTCGAATTTATCCTCAGAACATTGACCATTTTATGTGGGCGTTTCAAGAAGCGACAATTCGTCCGTACGGCTACCTGTTCGTAGATTTAAAAGCCCATACCCCCGAAGATCGTCGGCTGACGACCCACCTGTTACCCGGCGAGGAATCACCACAACGGCCTATACCCCTACACCATCCGCCGAGTGCACTCCTGGCAGAGCAGCAGCAAAAGCCCACCCCCATACAGCGGGCCCGCTTCATACCATCAGTCCTGGAATATCACCCAACCGTGAAGGCCCAACCCGAGGTTGAGGAACATAATGTGAACTCGAGGCTATGGAAGGATTTGTTCAAAGAAAGTATGGACGCCGAGATGGGCGGGATGTTGGAGGCCACAGGAAACAAGTTTCAACGCAAAGGGTATTCGGAAGAGGAAGCTGCAATTTTAGCCCATAACAGCTTGGCACCCAGACTACGACGGGCTTTACGTCAGCAGTATGTCGACTTACTGACCCATATGAAATTGTTGGATAAGGACCCAGTCCATATGGAAATTGAAAGAACAGCGTCGATGTTGAAAACCTCGGGCATGAACTGGAAAGCGGCGTATGCCAGAGCAATAGCACAAAAGAAACATTTGTTCGAACGCATCATTAAACAACGTTAAAGCATTAAGAAAGTGTATTAAAGCGTTGAGACGAGCGTTAAGGCGTAACGACGGGCGTTGACGGGCGTCACTGCATTTCGATGAATTGGTGTCAATTCCATGAAATAAGAGCTTCTGAGCTAATTCACCAGGGCGTTGAAGCGTTGAGCTAAGCGTTGATGGGCGTTACTGTCTATAAAAGCGAGCGTATTCCCAAAACACGCACAGTCGACGTTCAATCGTCAACATGGCTTATACTTGTTCTGAGTGTGAACGCACGTTCACCAGACATTACGATATGATGCGACACCAGAAAAATATACATGGGACTGAAGACGCCGAGGAGCCCGTTGAGGCAGATACTCATACAGAGATTGATGAGAGTGCATCGACTGATACCGAATCCAAGATGGCTGACAGTCTATCTACTGATATGGAGAGCTTGCCCTCAGAGAATCAGCCTTCATCCCAGGAAAGTGAGGCAGAACCTACCTTCTGGGATCGTATTGTGACAGCAGCTATCAATACTCACGCTGAAGCGATCGAGGACGCCGGAGAGGATAATTTACAACAGACGTACACCAAAATGCGCCCCCGCATCAGGAAAACAGCCATGGCGATCTATGAACAGTATACCTTACTATCGCTTGAAATGAAAGGGGACCCCACGCACAGGTCCATCATGAAGACCAAGCGTCACTTGGAAGAGGATATGGGTTTACCACCCACCGAGGCCCTGGAAAATGCGATCAGAATGCGCAAACAACTGTTTCAGGACATGCTGCCCGAAGAATATCCAGGCCTGGCCGACGATGATTAGAATAAACAGTTCAGAATGAACATGACCGAAGAAGGAACTCTCTGAAATGGCGACTTCTGATTGGACAAGAATACATCTAACGGACAGGAACAGGACAGATGCAAATGGCGGTCTCTGATTGGACAAGAGTCTTTCTTGAATTGTAAACATACCCAACGCGGCTCCCCCAGCGTGGGTATGTTATGATGGAGGGGAAAATAAACTATATGAAAACAAACTTGTTGTTGTTGTTGTTCCCTCATGTGTCATCCTTGTTGTTATTGTTTTCTCTCTCTCTCCGGTCTATATCATGGCGTCAAAACGTCTAGCAGGACCCATACAAGGACCAGTTTTCGACACTAGGTGACCACATCCCGACGAAATGGCCAGTTTTCGACACCGGATGTGCCGCCATCTTGAACATACGTGCCGCCATCTTGGATATGGCCCATAATGCACCGGGTCAAAATACTCGCTTCTGATTGGCTGAGAGCTCTGTGACGGATTTGAAATACTCACTTCTGATTGGACGAGAGCTCCGCATTGCGTCTGCGCATGCGCAGAATGATATTCCTACCGCACCATCTCGACCCCAAATACCTTCATGTACTGCCCGAAAATGGCCACTTTCGCTACTACTCGTACCGATGACGTCACCGATGACGTCACAGATGACGCGAACATCCCTCAAATCGGAATGTACACCCCGAGAACTACAAGATGACACCTTCGAGGACGCATTCGAACCGTGAATAGCCCATCTCGATCCCAAATACCTTCATGTACTGCCCGAAAATGTCCACTTTCGCTACTACTCGTACCGATGACGTCACCGATGACGTCACAGATGACGCGGACATCCCTCAAATCGGAATGTACACCCCGAGAACTACAAGATGACACCTTCCAGGACGCATTCGAACCGTGAATAGCCCATCTCGACCCCAAATACCTTCATGTACTGCCCGAAAATGGCCACTTTCGCTACTACTCGTACCGATGACGTCACCGATGACGTCACAGATGACGCGAACATCCCTCAAATCGGAATGTACACCCCGAGAACTACAAGATGACACCTTCCAGGACGCATTCGAACCGTGAATAGCCCATCTCGACCCCAAATACCTTCATGTACTGCCCCAAAATGGCCACTTTACTTACTACAACCAACTGCGCATGCGCAGATTAACGCGACATGCATTCAAAAACACACCATTCTGACTCTATCCCACACAAGCTTCACTTTGACACCTCACACGACCCATTCGAACCGTGATTAGCTCATATCTAACCCAAACACACCCCTACATAGCACCCAAAATGCCTGTTTTCTATACTACGGCAGACTGCGCATGCGCAGACTATTGAACACGGACGAACCATTAGTGTAGTCAAGTGCTCCTCCACGAGAGCTTCAAAATAAGACCTCACTCGACCCCATTGGACCATTAGGGACTCACCTAGACTCCAACATGTCCACTCCGTATGGCCCTATACACCCATAGCCATGCAGTATAGCCCAGGCCTCGGTGACTTTTTTCAAAAATTTCACCGATTCGCTCCGCAACACTTCCTATCGTGTTCTAAATGACGAGACGAGTAAAACGAGACCCCACAACCCTACCGCAAATGTATAGAAGTACGTTTCCCAGGGGGACAAACATTGATCCTATACCCTCAGTATGGGACTATATGGGGTTCGGTGACTTTTTTCAAAAATTTCACCGATTCGCACGGGGACACTTCCTATCATGTTCTAAATGACGAGACGAGTAAAACGAGACCCACAACCCTACCGCAAATGTATAGAAGTACGTTTCCCAGGATGGTCCTATACCTCCCATACCCCATATAGGCATTTTCCCGTAATTTAGGATAAAGTCCGTATTCCGTATTTTTTCAGGAAAATTTTTACATACACCCACCCTGGAACTAGGGGGAGATAACTCTATTGATAGACAAGCCCCGTTAAGCCCGGCGACCTATATACCCCTCATACCCCATATAGGCATTTTCCCAGGTTTTTCGATAAAGTCCGTGTTCCGTATTTTTTTTTTTTTTTTTTTGGAAAAATTTTACATGCACCCACCCAGCCAGCAAATCCCCCTTCACCTAGGCTTCACTTTGATACCTCACTCGACCCCATTCGACCATTAGGGGCTCCCCTAACTCCAAAACGGCTATTTCCATACCCTTCGGCCACCGCGCATGCGCACAATGCCGGTATTTCAATCCCACACCCAGCCCATTAGATGCCCCCTCACCTAAGCTTCACTTTGATACCTCACTCGACCCAATCGGTCCACTAGGGGCTCCCCTACATCTCAAAACCATACCCTTCGGCCACCGCGCATGCGCAGAAGGCCGCTATGTCAACCCCACACCCAGCCCATTAGATGCCCCTTCACCTAAGCTTCACTTTGATACCTCACTCGACCCCATCGGACCATTTTATCTAGGGACTACTTTTTCTCCGCGGAAGCTTTTTCCCCGAGACCGAATCACCGCCAAAAACGCGGCCAAACCGCATCACCGCGGATGAATACATCCTGAATACATCCCTCCAACAATTGGAACTCTCCTGGATTGGAGGTAGCTTTTGGTCCTTCTGCCGGAACTATACTGCACTTGACCTCTGTGACCTCCAAGTTCCTCCACAATACGGCCCGGGGGGAACAAAAAAGTAGGTCAATATGACTCGTAAAGGGTTTTATATACTACTCAGGGAGAGTTATTTCAGATGAGCGAAATTTACTGTTCAGTGACAGGTTATTGTGTCTGCGTGGGAGGTTATCAACATTTAGGGAGAAGATATTGTAACCGAAGAAGAATTTCGGGAAGAAGTTTCCCATGGCAATAGTATCGAATTCCAGGTCGAAGTTATTGAGAACCAGGTAGAAATTATTAATTTGATAGTTGAATAAGGGAGTACAGCGTTCAGACAAAAATCTTTTGAGGTTCAGGGAGAATCCAGAGAGAGCTAATCAAGTCCAAAGATAATGACAGTGGTAATGGTTAAGGATTAGTCTTGCGATATGTGGTTTTTACTCTAACAACAGACCTCACGCCAGTTAAGACCAAAGTCTATCATAAATTCAAGCGGTACCAGAGGTTCACCTAAGGATTTCAGCTTTTGTGAATCCTAGAGCGCACCAATGGATTGTTGGCCTGAGGTGAATGGAATGCCACCCGCTTGCGTTGACACCGTATTAAAGGTTTCCGGGGGAGTGTGGTTAGTAATGGTTTAGTCCTACGTACCTGACTGTCTCTGCTGCACGGCTGCGGGTTCCCGACTGGATATATCTCATACCACCTGCCTGAAATTTATCAGGTATACCTCTACCCGATCAAACCAACAGGAAAATCGTAACATCAGTTATCTTTCCAAACATTTCATAGACAAAATTTTCCATCATTGATCAATATTTTTTAATTGATTCGATTCTCCAGACCACTATGTTTGTATCAAAAGTGATTAGGATGATGAATGTAAGTTTAGTGAACACAGTGAATTAGTGTCATTAGTAGTATACAATACTGATTCAAGGCCCCATTGACCTTTGACCTCAAAAATTTGCATATCGTGACCTTTGCCAGCCAATCAGAAGCGAGTATTTTGACCTCGTCTGACTGTATGGAATGCATTACTGACTTGGTTCTGGGGTTTTCCCATCACGGCGAGTGCGCAGGTGTATGACGTCACTTTCGGTCTGCGTGAATCGGGCGTGACCTGGGTATGACTGTATGAGATGTACTGGTTCTGGGTTTTTTCCATCACAGGGAGGTCACGTGATAGTTCAAGGTCATATTGAATGATAGGAATGCATGTACTGACCTGTTCATCCGGGGACTTGTTTACATCCTTGTACATGTAGAGGGACTTACAATCATTGATGGTGGGGAACAGCCGGGTATTTTAGGGTTGACCTATATCCGGGGCCTCTAGCAATACCTGTAGTGTGGGGTTTTTCCATTCATTACATACGGGTTCTTGTACATCCGGGTTCTTGTACATCTAGAGGGACTTACAGCCGGGCTTTGATGGCGGGGGAACAGCCGGGTATTTTAGGGTTGACCTATATCCGGGTCCTCTAGCAATACCTGTAGTGTGGGTTTTTCCGTTCATCCTTTTACATACGGGTTCTTTGTACATCCGGGGTCTTCTATGGTGGTGTATAAAAGTGGGGATTTTCATGAGATTGCTTCATTCATTGGCCTGCCTACTTGACCGGGCTTGAAGACTTACCAGCCTGAGCCTACCTTAGGAGCTACCTGACCATCCTGAGCCTACCTACTGAAGACCTGCCTGAACAGCACCTACCTGAGCCAACAGCCATGGACTCATCTGACCGGACTAAGCTGATGCAGCACCGTGTCCAGATCATTAGTGAGATGATGAATGTGGCCGAACTATGCTATTTGCTTCTGGTGGGAAACGTAATCACTACATACATGGAAGAAGACATCATGGCGCAGAATACCAATACGGCACGAAACAGAGTCCTTTAGCATTTCAGGCCTTCCTGGAGGCGCTGCGAGAGACGGGTAATGAGGGAATAGCATCTCTACTTCAACCCGAGGAACACACCTTAGTCATAGACATCTCCGAAGAGAGTACAGGTAGCAAACGTGCGCAGGAAGACCAAGAAGAGTCCGATCCACCTGCCAAACGTACCCGTCCCCAACTAACACCTTTAAAAATGCCTCAGCAAGAGCCTCAGCAAGCGGAGGAAGAGGTGCTACTCCCTATGTCTGTGCAGCAGGTGGATGACATCATCTAGCAGGCCTACCAGGCGGCCCAGATGAACAGTTGGGAGCTCACTCCCTATTCAACTGTAACCGTGAAAGATGAGCAAGTGCACTTTAATGCATCAGCCTGGGACGACAAACCACCTAAGCATATCGCCTTGACGTTTGAGACATGGGCAAGAGTACAGCGAATTTATTACGCCGTCGATGCGGTCATTCAGGAACAGGGGAGCGACCAAGCGAAATTTTGTGTGGGGATTGATGTGTTCGTCACCTGTTCTATGTTCAACAACATGCTGCTGGTACATATTCGTAAATGGAAGTTGAAGAAAGATACGCGTATTCCCTTACCTGAGGGAGTCACCCTGCAAATACCTGCGTGGCGTAAACTTCAGGGCCTGATAGCCGAAATTAATGAAGCCTTGTCTAACCAGCTGTCTGAGTATATCTATAAAAAGTGCATTGAAACCTTCCTGTATCATCTTAGACCTCGCATTCTACACTTGCGTCTCGCACAATGTGCAGGCTGTCAGAACAACGGGGAGTTAAACATGCATACGTGTCTGGACATCATGCCACCATCAGACGCGCTGATGACTGAGGCGCTACACGGCATCAACGAGACAGAAATCGCGGAGGCATTGAAAGCGGCCTGCCCACCGAGAATTCCCCGTGACGGATTGCTGAACCAGGGCGCGAAAGACTTCAAACAAGTCTTGTTGGCTAAATATTCTAAATATTGAACATTCAGACATTACCTGGCAAGAAAGACACGATTTCAAACAAGTCTTGTTGGCTAAATATTGAACATTCAGACATTACCGTATTCCTACATTCTATGTTCATTTTATGTTCATTCTATGTTCATTCTACCATCATGGTGACACCGTATAACGCTATTAGAAAATTTAACACAAAGAGCCTACCGTGGTGAAAATCTTATGTTCATTCTACTGTGTGGTTAATAAATATTAGAATTTCAACTAATGTGTGTCAGTGTTCACTCTATGCAGGGAAAGGTGTGGGAGTTGGTGGTGTGCTTTTTAGTTAGAAAGCTCTTCTTTCGGGAGTATTGGGTTGGCCCTGATAAGGGTCGTTAGGAAGTACAGAGGGTTGGTCATCACATAGTTCACGACCGGTAGATTCCTTTCACTCTACATACGTTTCCCCGACACACAGGTCACCGTAAAGCCACATGAAAGTCTCCTGTGTCTGGGCAGTGGCAGCACTCCGCATTGGTTAAGAAGCTTAGAAGATATGGACCACATTGGGCTAGGTGTCCACACGGGAAAAAGGCGTACGCTGTCTCAGCTTCCTGAAAGATGGCGCATATGGATTTCCTTATCTCTTTATCCAGTCGGAGGCGTAGTTTAGCCTTCTCCTCTTCCACTTCTTGAAGATGTCTTAGCTGTGCCAACTGGGTCATCTCGGGTGATGGTGTTGACTGCATAGTTGTCGTTGTGGTAGCCGTCGCCTCCGAAGCTGTAGTTCCTGGTGGGCCCATGCTGCGAGTGTTTAACCACCCCATTTGTGGACGACGTGAGGTCTGTACATCTTCTTCGTCTTCTACTTCTTCTATGTCTGTAATATCATCATCGTCGTCCGCACCCAGAGTGTCGGCTATCTCTATATCTTGTCGTCTGGCCAGTTCCCTCAATTCTCCCGCAGTCTCCCGAGTGAGTACCCGATTGAGCGTGGTCATTAGTCTAGGATCTGGTAGTCCATGCGCCCTGGCTCGATCGCTTATAGCTTCAGCACTCTCCCTCAAAGCGTTATCGCTTAGCTCTCTCGCCAAAGCTTCATCAGACTCTCCCATGTTGAATGCGTTGAACAGTGCACGTCTAGCATCAGTCATGATGTGGTTGGAATGAATGTGTGTAGCAGATGACAGACAGGCCGCTTTTTATACTCTACCATAGAGGACCCGGCTGAGTGCGCGCGGACGTCAGCGAAATCGCCTCTGTCTGAACGTCGTCTCGGCCAGAAAGACAAAATGGTCTGTGCTTTCTGCAAGATTTGGATTTTATTTTTCAATAAACGAGAGTTGAGATCTAAAACAACTTTAAATTTATATCTTGGCATGTTATCGTGTAATCCTGAAAATTTCATAGGGCTAACGGCTGCATAAATATATTTTTTTATCATTTTCCACGTTTCAAAGGCCGAATTTCACCTGCACGGCTGTGTTAAAACTACGGTAAATTTGAAATAAAAGGGCTTACGTCTCTCAAAACACTTTAGGTTTCCGCCTTACCACGTTATAATGTCATTCTAAAAAAATCGGGAGGTTTATAGATGGAAAAATGTGGATTTTTTGCTTCCATCCCCTCTAGTGTGAAAACAACCATTGACACCCATAGCTGTATTCGCTCCCGTACTCTAATATCTGGTGAGTTTTTTCCATCACGGAGCAATCACGTGAACACTACTCTGCTCACAAAGACTCGGCGGAACATCACGAGGGAAACTCTGGGAACACCACCCATCACACCTCCGTCTATTCCTACCTTCAGAAGGGTACCACCGACCATCGCACCGACACCTCCCCTATGCCATCCTGTAGTAGGTCTTGCACCACGATTACCACGGCAACGGTACCCCCGGACTACGACCCTCGGTGGGATCCGCGACAACGGTGGTGGGCCTCTGAACGCTGAGCCCAAAACACCAAATAACTAGTGTGCATGGATCCACGGTGGCAGCATCCTTTCACGTGTCTAATCGCTGGACCGACCGGTTCGGGGAAAACACACTTCGTCTCATCGGAGAGCCAGCCCTCATTTCTCCTCCCGTGGCCCGCATCCTTTGGTGTTATGGAGTTTGGCAGCCCGCGTACGAGGAACTGGCACGGAGGCCTGGACTCACCTTGGTGGAAGGATTACCCCCAGAGGATACCCCAGAAGACACGTTGGTGGTCGTGGATGATCTGATGGCCGAAACGGATAGTCGAGTGACCCGACCTTTTACCAAAGGAAGTCATCATCGCCGGCTGAGTATCATCTACATCGTCCAAAATCTCTTCAGTAAGAATAAAGAGCACAGGAACATCAATTTGAATGCCCAGTATGTGGTGTTGTTCAAAAACCCCAGAGACGCGTCACAAATTATGCACCGGGCGAAACAGATGTACCCTAAAAACACGGCCTTTGTTCGGGAAGCCTTTAAAGATGCCACCCAGGAGGCCCACGGCTACCTGCTCATCGAGTTGAAACAAGGGACACCTTCGGCACTTCGATTGCGGACCCACATTTTTCCTGGTGAGTTCCAGACGGTGTACACGCCCAAATAAAAGAACAAGAGTTCACTTTCTTATCATGTCTGCGCGGATACGGCAGCACGCGCCGGCGATCCGCATGTCACGCAGCGCGCCACCGGAGGTGGTCCGGGCACTGGTGCGCGGGGCGAAAGCGGGATTGGTACGGTGCTTGTGTGAAATCGCTCATAATGTGTTAAAAGGGAATGTTCCCCTCAGTCCTCTGCAGAAAGGGAAATTGCAACGGCACAAGACGGGTCTCCGAACGCTGGTGAAGAAGACGAGTTTAAAGAATAAGAAACAGGTATTACAGAAAGGTGGATTTCTCGGGGCACTACTCGCTCCATTAGCAGCCTCCGTACTGGAACCGTTAGTAGGGTCCATCTTGGGACGCTAACGTCATGGAACATACGAAAAAAATGATGCTGGTCGAACCTCGACTGTTACAAAGTTTGCAATCACCCTACCCTGTCCCTGCCACGGTACAACAACTGCAGTCCCTCGACGAAGAGATGAATAGCATACTTCAACGCCGACTGCCCGATCACGAGAAAATTCAACTCTACCATCAGACGCTGAACCGGTACAAGACGTTTATGGATCAACATCATCACCACCACAACCACTACCAACACCATCCTCATAATTACCACCCAACTCTCATCCTCTTCACCTCAGCTCGAAGATGAAGTATTGGCCAGTGTCCCTAAGGCGTTCAAGACCAAGGCCCGTTTATTGTTGGACCGGGTGAAACAGAATCCTGATATGGGTTGGACCGACCATGGGGAACTGCTTATTCGAAACCAAGTGGTCCCGGGGGTCTCATATCACCGATCTGATCAACCATACGGTGCGATCTCGCAAACACTTTAATCCACCGGGTTGGGAAGCCTTTGCTGGGGCGTTGAAAGACACGCACGTCCCTCGAGAATTGGTGGGGAATCCTCAACGCTGGACCTGGATGCAATCGCCGAGCCCTCGACTCCCCCATACTTGGGAACGTGAGTGGCAACCGCAGACACCTCCCAAGACACCCTCACGGCGGGCACGTTCTTTTCATCCCTATTCGACATCTATGACGCGACCGAGGACGGCCACACCGCGCCGATCACGACGGCGGATACAACCCCTATTAAAGCCGGGAGCGGAAGCAGAAAAGCTCAGTCGTCATGTTTTACCTCACGTTGCCCAGTAACAGTTCGCTCGATGTGTTTCCTGAGAACACCTTGGCCAAGTACGTGACCCAGTTACCGCAACCGTTGCATTTACCTGGACGGTGGGAATGTGGACTCGTGGATATTCAATACCCTTACTCGTGGTACAACGTGCGAGACAAGGACGTGTGGTACGAGGTGAACTACGACGGCAAAGTAACCCGACTGACCCTACCCGAAGGCCAATACGATATCCCCAAGGAGGGGATACAGGAGCTGAGAACACTGATGCATTATAAGTCTCTACGGGTGGTCACGAATACTTCAAAACCCGTCAAATCCTTTCCCTTCATCAATCATGTGGACTTCGATTACAACACACACAACGACAAGGCCTGTCTCCTTCTCAGTCCCAACGTGAGTGTCGAACTCAGTCCTAGCCTACAGCAAATGTTAGATCTCCCTCGTCCGGTCTACTCGGGTCCAAGCACCGACAGAGCCGAAATTACGATGGATATGAAAGTGGGTGTGTACGGACTCTACGTCTACTCGGACGTGGTCCACAATCACATTGTCGGAGATGTCAACACACCTCTGTTACGGATGGTCTCCATTAAAAAGAAGTATGGAGATCAAACCACCCAGAGTTTCAACCACATACTCTACCTACCCGTACGACAGACCGATATCAACACGATCACGGTGGATATAAGAGATGACACGGGACACCCGGTCGCATTCGAACGAGGGAAAGTGGTGCTGACACTTCATCTCCGACAAGCACGTTCTTCCCACTTCGTATAATGTACGTGCCTTACCAGTGCCATACGGCCAGCTATGCCGACTATTACAAGAAACAAACGGGAGGTGGAGGTCAGGTCTTTAGCGGTGCACGCATGCAACGAGGTCACGGGCTGGAAAACATACTGGGAAGCATTGTCAAAACGTTCTTGCCCTTGGTGACACGTGGAGTAAAAGCAGTGGACTGCAAGTGGCCGGTGATGTCTTGAGTGGTACGGCACTCCGACAAGCCTTGAAACGACGGGCCAAAGAAGCAAGCAGCGTCTTGGTCGCCAAAGGCCTTAAGAGACAACCCCCGGCACATGGAAGAGTCATTCGACGGCCAAGACACCGACGACGCACACCCCAGAAGAAGAAGAAGAAGAAGAAGAAAAAGAGAGACATCTTCGCATAATGGCATTCATTCACTCCGAGTCGTGTCCGTCTACCAACAGTGAATTGGATTTGTGGAGTATTCCACCCACACAGACCAGTGTCGCCGAGGGTCGTTGGGTAGAACATCGTCCCCTGGCTAGCCTGACGGGAACGGGACCGCTGGAATTTACCATTGAAAACAAAGATACGACCTACCTAGATTTAGCTCACACGTATTTTTACGTGAAAGCCAAAGTGGTGGACGGAGACGGGTCGGACATCTAGGACGACGCGGTGGTAGCCCCGGTGAATCTCTGGCTGCACTCGATGTTCCAACAGGTGGATATCAGTCTGAACGAAAAACTCATCAGGACGTCCACCAATACGTACCCGTACCGAGCCTACATCGAGACGCTGTTGTCGTGCGGAGAAGATGCCAAAAAGCACACTTGTCAGCCCCGCTGTACTACAGAGATAGGTCCGTCGATATGATGGGTCGACTGAACGCCGACCTGTTCCTGCAAGACCGCTACATGATGAACGGCGTATCCATCAAGATCAAGTTGATCCGTTCCCCACTCGCTTTCGCCTTGATGGCCGGCGAAATCCCGCCAATTACAAGATCGTCAATAGAAGATGCAGCCCTGTTTGTCCGTACGGTGGATTTGCAACCGGGGGTGTTGGTGAGTCACATGGAAGCCGTATCGAAAAAACCAGCCCTGTACCCCATCCGACGCGTACAGACCAAGGTGTTCTCTGTGCCAGCGGGTACGATGGTGGCCAATCGTGAAAATTTATTTCTAGGGGATCTGCCTAAACGTCTTACCCTGGCGAGTGTCACCAACACCAGCTTCAATGGGACCTTGGGTGAGAATCCGTTCCACTTTCAACATTTCAACATCAACTTTGTGGCACTGCACGTGGCTGGCCATCAAATCCCAGCCCGTCCGTTACAACCGGATTTTGGTAACCATCACCATGTGCGGAGCTACCTGAACCTGTTTACAGCCACAGGACAAAACAATCAGGACGAAACAAAATACCATCAGTCGACGAGACTTTGCCCTTGGGTACACTTTGTTCGCCTTCGACCTCACCCCTACCTTGGAACACGATCATCAGCTGGCCTTGCTCAAGAAAGGAAACTTACGGTTGGAACTGCGTTTCTCGGTAGCTCTACTTCACGCCATTAACGTGATTTGCTACGCCGAGTTTGATAACGTCATCACAGTAGATCAGCAAAGAAACGTCCTGTGTGACTACGCCAGCCAGAGGCATGGATACAGAGCAGCTCATCGCCATACTCCAGTGGGATCCCCGGGTAACCTTTCGAGGTGTGTTTCCACGCAATGTCTTTCCCACCTCATCCAACCCTTTGACCTACATCCTGAATACAGACCCTCGTACTCGACCGGGTGAACATTGCGTGGCTGTATACGTGGACGCCCTGGGCCAAGGAGAATACTTTGATTCCTACGGACTTGCTCCTCTGCATCCCGATTTGACCGAGTTCATGGACGAATCTACTACAGACTGGCGTTGGACTACTAAACGATTACAAGGACCCTTGAGTAGTGTATGCGGACAGTACTGTGTGTGTTATTACAAGCGTCTAGTCCGTCATTCATAATCCAGCCGTCGTCCATTAGAGAATATCCGCGTCCATAATCCAAAGACCTATTCCATTTCCATATAACAGTATTAGCACCAAATTCAAAAAGACAAAAGTATACACTCACCGGGGTAGAGGACGTTCTATGCAAACGATTGTACAGACGTTTGATGATTATTCTCAAACCGAAGACCGTGATGTCTTAGTGTACGACTGGGCTGCCTCTCGTTTTAATGTTCATGCCCCATTTCTCTGGTTGTCTTATTTTCCACAGCGCGGTGTTCTTATTGTTTGTTCTGACGTTCATTGATGTTCAATAGAAATTCATGAAAACACAAGTGACGTTTTGACTATTTTTTATATTCAGGTGAACAAGAATGTATAGAATATGTACAAAGAATGTGAACAATACAGTAGATGTACAAAGAATACAGTAGGGTTGTAAAAACTGTCAGGAGTAGGATTCGAACCCACGACGTGCATTGCGCAGACTGACGCCCTTTTAAGTGGCGCCTTAGACCACTCGGCCATCCCGACTTTTACAGTTATCGTGTACGTTATTTTTACAGTTATAGTTTAACTCGTTATATCAAAAGTCATAGTTTCACAAGTCCAGGTAGGTGGTGCTGACTCCATCGGGAAGGACTTGCCGTTTCGGGTAGAAAAATGTGAAGGCATCTCGTTTCTGGATGTACGTTAGCATCTGATGGTCGACGACCCGGAATCCTCTGTTGATGCCATTCGCATTGGCCTGGCTTTGCAGCACGCCCAGGTAGAGGGCTTTGTCGATGGCAGGGTCACGTCGGTTGACACCTTTGCAACTAAACTTGTTGTTTCCATCGCTATCGTAACAATAGTACGTCTTGGACGACAGGGCGGTCATGGCATCTCCACTCCACTCTGACTTGAAGAGACCCGGCGTCCGCTTGTCGTACTGGTAATGGCCGCGTCAAGGTAGCCATTGGTCCCGTTCCGCCTCATATTGCACACGTAATTCGGGTTTGACGAGTGACTCCCAATCCGCATTAGAGACGGCCATGTAGGCAGAGTCCGTGTCCATCTCCATGAGTTGCCAGTCTGATGGATTGAAATTCACCCCCATGAAATCATATAAAAATTGCAGCATCCTCAGCTTAGCCACCTGGTATACCATACATCCAATTTGGAGCGGGAGGATTGAGGGAAGGAATTTGGCTTAATGTCACACTCAAGTTAGTTTCACTCATATGGTGACAGTCAGTTTGGTTGGTGGAGGAAGCCGGAGTACCCGGAGAGAACCACCGCCCTTCGGCAAGTAACTGACAAACTTTCACACATGGACTAGCTGGGCTCGAACCCGTGCCGGTTCAGCGGTGTGAGGCTAGCGGTCACCAGCGAAGCGCCTTAGACCACTCGGCCACCGAGGGCCCCAATTTGGAGCGGAAGTTTGTAACGAATGGGCTTCTTGGCTGAACTGACTTCATACGTATCATCATCGATGACGTCCACGGACCGAAACAGAGGCGAGTTGATCGCTTTGCGCGCTTGTTTGGTAGTGCAGATATTCACGTTGACGTGCTTGTCTTGGTTGGTCACCGTTTTTTCCATAGTAGCCATTGCCCGTCAGTTTCCAGGATTCCCCGATAATGGCCTGACTGGGATCTTTATCGCTTTGACGACGGGCAGACGTCACGATGTCGGCATGTCCCGCAAAACACTCGTTCGGTACGTACTGTAGGACTTGGTACACTCGCGTCACTTCGAGCCCGTGGCTCATGTACCACTGTAGCGGGGTACCCAGCAAGATTTTTTCTCCCCACATGCTCCCGATCAGCATCCGACGAGGACGAGGCAGGCACTCGTGTTGCTCAGCGTAGGCGCCCATGGTGTCTCCAATGTCGTCCCTACTCACCAGCGTGTTTTTAAAGATGGGTGGGCACTGGGCGAATAGTGGCTTGAGGTTGTCGGAAACATGCAGATCGCATTCCACAAACCCGTAGACGTCCCCGGAACGAACGGCGTCGAAAATCTGTGGCTGGGTCAGGAGTTGCCGGCGACTGAGGGGGCACTCTTGCGCTTTAAGGAAGCGGCGTAAGTATGGGAGGGCCTGGCACATGCTGTGAAATTCACACTCCCACATTTCGATGAGCTGGTACCCCATCTCTTTCACGTAATCCCCGTTCTCCACCACTTCTGCCGGTAGTTCTTCTGTCGATTTTCCACGTCGTTCGTTGAAGCGTCCAGCGCTGAAATGGCATTGGTGGCTGTGCCAGTAACACCGGTAAAATTGGAATACGGTGGGTTCGTTGTGGATAATAGCAAACCCATCGACGGGGAGTCGACGATCTCGTATCCGCTTCTCTGTGGCGTTGAAATTCCCCGTCGATCGGCTTCCCAGTCCAACCACTGGTCAGCCAGATGCTTGTACGGCGTACGTTGAGGTCGGAAATGCTGATCTTCCGCCAACCAGCGCTTATAATGACCACTGGGCATGGGTTGAGCGAGAGACCACAGATACAGGGTATTGGCGTCGAATCCAATGATTTTGGCACAGGATTTCCCACCTGGAAGGGTGGTGACATCCTTCTCGTGGTAGCGATGAAAAATAAGGCTGGGTCCGCCGACGATGTTCTGCTTTAAACAATCATACATGTCCTCGTCTTTTTGTTGAATGAGTGAAAAGTACGTGGAACAATCTTGAAAAAGATGGCGAAGCGCAAGACCCGGTAAACTCAAGCACTCCTTGAATATGTCCACGTGCATCTGATCCCGAAAGCGTTGGGCCATTTTCTCGGCCGCTTCGAGGAATGGAACCACATTAAGTTGTTATAATACACCAGGAAATCTCGCAAGGTCTGCATATGTTGGTCGTTCCATACCTGCTGTAGTTCCCGGTACGTGTCTTCCGAACATTCCACTTGCTTCAGATCGTCGAAGAAAGCGTCCCGAGGTGGTAACTGTGTTTCTTCCAAGCGGTCGAGCGTTGATATATAGGTGTAAGGGAACCTCCCTTTGGTTTCTGCACAGTCATAGGCCTTCACCCACTGATCATAGCTATAAATGGGAGCTAAGTAGCTACGTACATCCAGGAAATGGGATGATGTGGTAGTGAGGGCCATGTGGTTATTGATCTTTTTGATGACGGACTTGATGGTATCGGACTGGGCCAGGTGAGGGTAGAGAAATTCCTTCACGATGTTCAAATCGTATCGCCCCGAATTGAAGCCGAACACAGGTAACTGGCCTAGGTATTGTAGGAAGCGCAACTTCAATTTCTCCGCATACGGCTTGGGTAAGGGTACAGCCTCCGGCTGAATGTCCTGCATCTCCGACTCCGACTCTTCATCGTCGCTGAAGGACACACCGGGTGTAGGAATACGGTCGTCGAGTTGGTCCAGCACGTCCTGGAACTTGGACACCAACAGTTCTGTACTGGCCGCACTCACTGCCTCTAAATACTCCATCATCCGGGTAATCAACTCATGTGAGTCCCCAGTGGACACGAAACATACGGGTGCAGCGTCATGGCCGGGTACGTTGCTGGAAATGCTGACACTCAGGGGAATATGGCGCTGTGTCCACTGCGTTTTGGCTGAGAAAATGTCCATGGGTTCCAAAATGGCCTCGAAATCATAGCACGCCCGGTAAGGAAAATAACGGTCCTGTAGTGGTATGACAATCCCCTCATCAGCCAGGTCTTCGAAAATAGTAGGCGTGTTATGGTACACACCACCAAGAAATTTGCCTTTCACAGTGTTGTCACAAAACTTCTCGTGCCGATGTAAGTCCTGAGACTGTTTGAAGACCCGATGGCATTGAGAACACTGTAGGATTGCGCGTACAGGCTCATATCGTAGATGAGGGGAAAATGACTCACCCCTCCGTTGTCGAAGACATTGACTTTCATCGTAGAGGCATACCGTTCTGTTGAGTGATGAACCAATTTAGCCACAAATGTATCCTCCTCCTCCTCCTCCTTCGGTAGTAAACGGTACACAAAGATGTTGACGTTGAACAGTGTTTCCACTACATCCAAATACGATGCGTGAGGTCCTCCAACCGGAAATTATACAAGTCCAACAGCCGACAGTGACGGTGGAAACAATGGCGTATCGGGTTCCAGTGACGACGATAAATTTCACTCACACGCTCATCTTCGGGTAAGACTTTAGCCGGAGGCGCTCCTGGATCCCCTGGAAAATCTTCTCCACGTCTCATGCTATCGGTCACACCTGGCTTCAGGCTCCACTGGTATTAGCTCCTCTCGTCAGGTAGGCTCAGGCTGGTCAGGCAACTCCTCAGGTAGGCTCAGGCTGGTCAGGTAGCTCCGCTCAGGCTGGTAAGTCTTCAAGCACGGTCAAGTAGGCAGGCCAATGAATGAAGCAATCCCATGAAAATCCCCACTTTTATACACCACCATAGAAGACCCCGGATGTACAAAGAACCCACTGGGAAACCCGGATGTACAAGAACCCGGATGTACAAGAACCCGTATGTAATGAATGGAAAAACCCCACATACACGCATTGCTGGAGGACCCGGATAAAGGTCAACCCTAAAATACCCGGCTGTTCCCACACCATCAATGATTGTAAGTCCCTCTACATGTACAAGGATGTAAACAAGTCCCGGATGAACAGGTCAGTACATGCATTCCTATCATTCAATATGACCTTGAACTATCACGTGACCTCCCCGTGATGGAAAAAACCCAGAACCAGTACATCCCGTACAGTCATGCCCAGGTCACGCCCGATTCACGCAGACCGGAAGTGACGTCATACACCTGCGCACTCCCCGTGATGCAAAACCCCCAGAACCAAGTCAGTACATGCATTCCATACAGTCAGACGAGGTCAAAATACTCGCTTCTGATTGGATGGCAAAGGTCACGATATGCAAAATGGGACCTTGCAAAATGGGACCTTGAATCAGTACTGTATACTACTGTTATTGTTTCCAGTCTATGACTGCGAGTATTTCGTATCGGTCCATATAAAATTATTCTGTATAATTAATAATCATATTATATTGGATCATCGATACCTAGCACGGCAATATCAAGATTTGCATGGGCGCGCAACTTGTTCAAAGAAACTTCCTAGACCGTGGAAGCACAGGCGTTGTGTTAAGTGACTTGGAAAATTTCTCCGACCATTACCGACTTGTCGGCAAAACGTTACGATGTTTATGAGACGTTTGCTATCGCCTACCGGAAGCCCAAAGTGAAATTCTGGCAAAAGGGGGCGTAGAAATGCATGAGACAGTATTCTAAAATCGCAGAGATTCAAGCACACGATGCCCTGGCTTACATGTGTCACAAGGCGTCAGGGATACAGCTACGGGTAAAAGAATGCGAAGCCCTGGATATAATATTGCAGAGTTTAAGGTCATTTCATGACGACGAGCGACTACTTGAGAAGGGCAGTTTAGCATTGGCATCTGTGTGATCTGGGGAGCAACACGTGCAAGGGATACTATTTCAGAAGGGAGGGGTAGACTTGATTTTGTTGGCTTTGCACACATTCCCGTCCGTTTCCAATGTCCAAGAAAATGGGCTACAGGCCTTACGCTTCGTGTGTTTCCGTGCTTCCGACATTCAAGCTCGTGTGGCTGAGCGGCAGCTGTACAAGTTGTACAGAGGGGTTAACCCTACCTGGCCTGGGGGGGGGCATTATGGCCCCCAACCAAACTTTCCGCGCTGTCTACGGAACGACAAAAAATGGAGAGCTGACACTCCGTGGCTTTATAGTTTATCGTATTGAGGTCATTTTGAGCCTATTTGCATAACCCAGCGAGCAGAGGATCATGGGTAAATCCAAGATGGCGGCCACGTGGGGTCCCAGAAAAGTGATGTTTTTGTCATATTTCTTCAAAATTTCTGCTTTTCCGCAATGAAAAGTGGGCAAAAACTATTTTATTTCGCATTACATTAATATTTACTAATTTATCATGCAGTTTTTGCGGAGAAATTGCAAAAATAAAAATTTCGGAAAATCTGACCGAAAAATCGACCAAAAAATGCCGTTTTTGAAAATGACGTCACTGTGACGTCGTCAACGCGGCCATCTTGGAGTTTTTTTACATTTTCTGGTAGAGCTTCACCCAAGGGTATACTGTGATAAGTTTCAGCCCCCTAGCTCAAGGGGTAAGAAAAATAATTAGGGGGGGGCGCATCGCCCCCCCCCCCCCAAGGCCTGGACAGGTCCCAAAAAGCCCAGGCCAGATAGGATTAAGAGTACACGAAGATCAGGATGATGTGGTGATTCATGCTTTCGGTGCTATACGGATCTTGTGTCAGAGTATACATTTTCCCACTGATCTCGCCACTCAGACCTCAGTTATAAATGCAAAGCATGGGGATAACATATGATGCGAATGCATGTTTATAGTCGAAATCGCCATTTCAATTTTTTGCAACTGCGCAGCGTCTGCGCAGCGAGGTCACGAAAGGTCATTTGTACCAACGGCCGCATTCTGGCCAGGTTGAAAGTGGGTCATATCTCGGGAAAAGTACTTTTTCTGTGGAACTAAATTGTGTTCAGGGTAAATAAATATCTGGCGGTAGTCCATGAGATTTTTATTGATTTTACGTACAGTTGCACAAAATATCAACTGTTTTCCAACACTCGGCCTATCTCTCCAACGTTAAAAA
Source organism: Hanleya hanleyi (assembly GCA_036873755.1). Taxonomy (NCBI): domain Eukaryota; kingdom Metazoa; phylum Mollusca; class Polyplacophora; order Lepidopleurida; family Hanleyidae; genus Hanleya; species Hanleya hanleyi. The sequence continues at coordinate 10,047 of JAVTVY010054839.1, read as the reverse complement.
CTTCCGATTTGTTACAAACGGGAAGTTCACGAAAAGCTGCGCACACGCTGCGCAGTTGCAAAAAATTGAAATGGCGATAGAGTCTATTTATGACCGAATGCCTTTCTCATGTTGCTGGTCTGAGAACGATGTTTTGTCAATCCGGGGTTACAAACAGCATACTTTTGGTTCTAAAAAATCAACGGAAACACGCTTCCACAGTGATCGCTGCGTGCAATGTTTTGGCCTCTCCGTGTTTTGAATATGAACCACGAGATGAACTGGTTGATCATGGGGGAATTATTCTCGTTCGAGAAGCCATGGAAAACCACGCCGAGAACTGTTACGTTCAATCTGCAGCACAAGAGATTTTGAGAGTATTATTAGCCCACGTCGACGTGAAATAAGTGTTGAATTATTGAAGCATTCGCAGTATTTCTCAGAAATTAAAGCGAATGCTTTTTGTTAAACCTCAGAATTGAAGAATTTGTGAACATAAGCCACTCGACCGGTATCTGAATAAGTGAAATGGTCGTTATTTTTTTTTTCTTCTTTTTATTCAGTTACATATATACACGTACGTAACAAACAAGAGACGGTATGCGTCCACAGAAATATGAACACGTACGTACACGTAGACACACATATATAACACACATCAATATTACACACGAAAACATACAAAATACCTCAAAACATGTTCCATTCTCCTATGACATTTTTCATATTTTGTATACGTATACAGTATCACAGAACGTAACGATGAACATTTTGGTACATAACACATACATAAATATATACATGCACACGTATACACGTATATACATATACATATGTTATATACCCATGTATATAGCAATATATACGGTGGATAAATATATACATATATATTGCCTTTATGTGGAGAGACACAGTGTACTATGACGCGTGAAGAACATACACGTCTCTATATTAAATACGAAGTACATTAAACAGAACAAATGGAAAAAAACCGAAAAAACTAAATTCCCAATTTTTCCAATTTTTACTCACCCCCAGAAAGCTGGTACCATACTCCACTTTCTTTGAAACTTATCCTGTGTGTTTTTGCATTTGAGTGATGTATTTTTCTGACTGAAAGTTGTTTCGAAATTTATTTATTAAAGCGATAATGTTTAAATCTGCTTTCTTGAATTTACAGTAGTACATATATTGTTTTGTTACTAGAAATAAGCAGTTTATACAATTTTGCTTGCACATACAGCTTTTTGATGATTTATGTTAACTGAAATATTTTGTCATGGAACCATTCTTCCAACTCTTCCCATAGAGGCCATACTTTAGGGCACATAAAAAGTAGGTGCTCAATTGTCTTTTTATGAGATTGACAGAAAGAGCATAGATCATCTTCTCGTTTCTCAATTGTGTATAAAAATGAATTTGTACATAAAATTCTATGTAAAATTTTGTACTGTATATTTCTCAATTTTGTGAACTTTGTACATGAGAAACTATTTCGGTATGTTTCAGCCCAGTCTATCGTCAAATTCAATCATTCTTCTCATTTTTCGGCTGTTTTAATGACTAATCCTTGTTCCCCATTTAATATATCATTCTACACCCCGTTTTCTGTTTCAATAATGTATTCTTTTCTATGCCTAGAACAGTGTTATACTGTAACGTTTCACTGTATTCGTGGAACACTTCTGTGATATTTGTAACCACGCGATGGTAGTCTTATATGTTCCTCTTATATTGTATTTAGTTTTGATGTCTTGATATGACAGAACTTTCCTTTACAGTCTACGATTTCGCGTATATAATTTATGCTTTTATTGTACCAGTGTTCGATAAAAATGAAATGTTTCAGATTGCTATTAAACCAAACTGGCTGGTTGACAATATTGTCTACTTACTGAGGTATTAGTTTTCGCCTTAAAAGTTGCCATGCATGGAACATATCTTTCCAGAAAGGATTAACAATATTTGGAATTGGGGTTTTTAACCGTTCCCTAGATTCAATATATTGTGGAGGGTACTTGAGTCAACATTAGCGAGATCGTTCCATTTTCTGCTGTGGAATAATAATCTTTTTATCCATGATATTTTCAAACTATGCATAAAATGAGTGACATTGACCATACGCAGTCCCCCGTGTTTCTGATCAGCGATACTGATTTGATATTTTTGAACATCATGATGTCTTGCCGGCATCATTGAAAACTGTTGACCGCTTCTCTCTTGCAGAAAACAAGCCTATGTTTACATGTATGTATACTATGATTGTCTTTTTTAATTTGGTGCTACTACTGTTTTATGGAATATGGAATAGGTCTTTGGATTATGGACGGGGATATATTCTTTAATGGACGACGGGGGATTATGAATGACGGGCGCTTGTAATATATAATTCTGTGTTATTATTTTTCTTTGTATTCTGTCACTCATTCCATTCCAAAGGAACTTGAACAATACTGTATTTAGTTGCTGGGTAAAGTCGTCGGGAGGGTTAGGTAGGGCAAGGAAAAGATGAGTTAATTTAGATAGTGTCGATGCTTTTATAATTGTAATTTTGCCTAATAGTGTCAAATTCCGCAATTTCCATTTACTTAAGTCCCTTTAATTCTTCTAATTTTGCCAAATAATTTATCTTCTAAATGTCTAAAATTTACTAATGAAAAAGCTATCCGCAACATGCTGAAATCTGTCATCCATTCTAGTTTTATATCTTGGCATAATATTATTTACCAGCCATTAGTGCACCGATCCAACTTGCTTTGTTTTTATCTACATTTATTTTAAGACCGGATAGTTTATACAATGTATCCAATGTCTTCAAAGCTGATCTGAGCGATGTCTCCGAACCGCCTAGGGTTAGCTACGTTTCGCCTGTGTATTGACTGATTTTATATTTAGTTTTTCCTATTGTAATGCCTTTGATATTGTTATTATGTCGAATCATGATTCCCAAAATCTCAACACACAACAAAAATAAATAGAGAGAAATTGGGTCACTTTGTCTATAACCACGACTGTTTTGAAAAGACGACGATAAGTGACTAGTTGGTATAACACAAGTTCTTATATCCTTATAAAAAGAGCGAATCCAGTTCCTAATTGATTTCCCGAAGTTGTATGCTTGTAAAACCGCGTCAATAATAACCCAATAAACCGAGTCGAAGGCTTTCTCAAAATCGTTTAATAAATGTAGCCCAGGGATATCGTTTTCTTTAGTTGTTAACATCAAATCAAACACCAGATGAATATTTTCACCAATGTACCTCCCTTGCATAACTCCTTTTTGGTCTTCGTGTATAACCTTATCCAGGACGGACTTTATTCTATTCGAAATACAGGTAGACGCAAGTTTGTATATGACGTTTAATAATGTTATTGGTCTCCAATTTTTCAAGTAATTTCGAGGCTTTTCGGGTTTAGGAAGACATGTTATTACTCCCTGTCTGGCACTGACTGACAATCTTCTATGACGACATCCAGAGTTGATGTAATGTAATACAAAATGACCTATATCCTTCCAAAACATTTTAAAGAATTCTGCTGCGTATCCACCAAGAACTGGGCTTTTGCAATTTTTTTAATTTTTAAGTACTCTGGTCAATTCGTCAAAAGTTATAAGTCCCCCTCTAACATTTCAGACTCTTCTAAATTCAGTTTTGGCATGTCCAATGAATCGAGAAATTGTGAAATTTCCTCCCTGTTGACGTCTTGGGGTATAGATTTTCATATTAGCATTTTTGTTGGTTTGGTATTTTTGTGCTATCGTAAATATTTTCACCGTTTCCCATTGTTAGGTTGGCTATAGTTTTATTGGTATTATCAGTTTTTTCTAAACCTAAAAAATATTTAGTCGATTTTTCGCCTAAATCGGCCCATTCTGCCTTTGTTCTTGTAATTAATCCTTGTATTTTTTCGCTCCGAATGTTTTCTAATTTCAATTTATATTGGCTTAATGTTTGAATATTTTCCATGTTCGTTGTTCCAAATTTCTGCTCTATTTCTGCTTCTAAAAGCTCTATCTTCCTCTCCAACTCTTTCTCTTCCTTATCCTTATCTTGCTTTTTTCTTGCTTGCTGAATATTGAATTGTTTCTCCTCTTATTTTCATTAGTAATGTTCCAGAAATAGCTTGTCATCTATATCTAATTTAATTTGCGATTCATCCATATTTTTTTAATTATCTGTCGAAGTTGCTTTATAACTTTTCTTGTCAACAATGAGCAGTTGAATTTCCCGAATGACTTTTGGGGAAATTTGCAGTGTAATGTCGTGGCAGAATGGTCAGTCCTATACCCTGGTTTTATTTCCACTGGAGTGGTAATATTAAAGCTTGTTGTCTTGGTTTGTTTCGCCTCCACGTATATCTTCGATCATGCTCATGCATAATTTAGTATCGATATCTGATACATAGAAGATTGTCACTCCTGTATGGATGTATATTATGTATACAAGAGTTTCTCTTGAACATACCAGTGTTATAGTGTTCTATTTGCGCCAAGTTAATCTCGCGCGTCGACTTGCAAAACTCGACGCGCGACGCGAAAAGTTGACGTCGGGTTTTAAAGGCGATGTCGCCCTCTCCGTCGCGCGTCGACTTTTACAAGAGATAGGGCAAAAGTCGACGTCGACTTTTGAAACACGATGTCGAGTTTGGCCTATCTCTTTAACATTATAAAACCCGACGTGCAACGCGCGACGGAGAGGGCGACGTCGCCTTTCAAAACGTGTCGTCGAGTTTTCGCATCGCGCGTCGAGTTTTAATTTTTCAAAAAGGCGACGCACGACGCGCGACGCGAAAAGTCGCGTTTTAAAAGGCGACGTCGCCCTCTCCGTCGCGCGTCGATTTTTACAATGTTAAGAGATAGGGTAAAACCGACGTCGATTTTTGAAACACGACGTCGAGTTTTGGCCTATCTCTTTAACATTATAAAGCCCGACGCGCGACGGAGAAGGCGACTTCGCCTTTCAAAACGCGACGTCGACTTTTCGCGTCGAGTGTCGAGTTTTGTAAGTCGACGCGCGAGATCAAATTGGCACAAATAGACCACCATACAATGCAGATAGTGAAATTATCCTAGAGTTGGAGCTGAACATGCTGTCGATTTGGTTCGGTTTGTTCTGGTTGTATATAAATTACTTGTATTGAATTTTACGATGCATGTTTGTTCTTTATCAACACGTTTACTTATCTTTAATTTGGTACAATTTAATCAAATCCACAACATTGTGTAATGAAGTTCAATGTGATACCAGTTTATCCTTTTACTTCTATTTTTTCTGTTGATAAAACGTTCGATAATGAGATAACGTTGACGATTGACATCAGCGCAAATTTCAATGCGGTAATGTAATAGTATGAACACAACTTTCAATCTTTGGAGATTTTACTGTCCACGTAAAATATTCTGTCAGGTTTCTGAGATATTTGTCACTGTAGCGAACATAATATACTAGCATATGTACGTTTTTATGCCACTGGTCTATGATATATTCATATCCTTTCAGGACACAGGTCACGCAGGTGAGATAATTAATATGTATGATCCTCCCTTCGAACAAGATGGGTGCTGATAATGACGAAAAACAGATCTGACCTTCGTGTTGATTTGTGAAGCACGCTTTGTCAGGTTCCAAATCATCTGCATAGGTTTCACAAATATGTTTTCCCATTGTTGCAAGTGCATAATGTAATATTGCATTCACAGTTCCGCGGTGGCTAGAACCCAGTCACGCGTGTAATGGAGCGGACATCATAACGAAAAAATTAGAAAATACATATCGTCTCTCCCGAGGCAGATATCCAAGTATAAACATTCAAAAACCAATACTTCATGATATCCACCATGAAACCGTCCCATAGAAATGGTGCAGTGTGGATCTACAGAGGCGGGGAAAAAGCCGCACTGAGCAGAACTGATTTTCTGTACTGATATCTCGCCAAACAAAGAGATGTATGCTGAACAAGCGACAGCTGGGGCCACGCCTTGAACTTAAAAAATAATTCATGAAAGATTCATGAATTTCTCAATGATAATATCTACAGGAATGTTGGCAGCACCATATTATTTTAGCATATAGATGTAGCATATATTCGATCTACAGGTAATGATTTGTAGGTTAGATGAAGTTGACATAAGTAAGCGATGGCTAAATTGGGAGAGTTTATCGGACAAATACTTCAATAAACATTAAAAGTCGTTAGATAATGTTTCACAATTTGTTTACTTTTAAAATACACAGTCGGAAAGATGGTGATGGCCCAAAATCTATTAACTGGAATAAAACCCAGAACACACGCGTCTAGTCCGACATTCAGTATTAAGCCGTCGTCCATTGAAGAATTTCCGCGTCCATAATCCAAAGACCTATTCCATATAATAGCATTAGCACCAATATCAGAAAAAAACCACTGATGATATAAATACACATAAGCTAGTTTCCTGCAGGAGAGAAGCGGTCAACAGTTTACAACGATGCCGGTGTGCATGCTAAGAATGTCCGGTGGCTACGGGTGTCTGGCTCCTATCATTTCAGGTAGGACATTTTCGTATCACTTTACTCTTCCCAGAGCATTGCTTCTTGTCACAACCATGATAACACGAAATCTTAAAATATTTGGTGAATTCGAACAAGTTGATCAACCTTCTAATCATGGCTGAATTATATAATTCATTCATTGGTTTTGTTAGAACATGGCTTTGCAGACCACTACATACACACGACTTCATCGGTCTAAGTATACATACGTCATGACCCGTCGTCAGGAAAAAAGCCATGTCGTCTGCCAGCGCTTTCGATCAAAGTTTTGGTGTGTTTTTTTTTCTCTCACCAATAATTATCATATGGTACTACGTATCTGTCACAAATTTATTGACTCCAGTGTCACTCTAAAGGCTATACCCGCCCCATCGTTGACATCATCTGACGGAGCCAGTTCCGAACCACCATCATTCATAGATGGTCAAGCTGGGTCGTATACCGACGTAAATTCGTAACTCGAGTGCTGATCCCATTGCTTTCCTTTAATCTGCTATTCAGAGGTATAATAAATAAAAGTAGGCCTACCGGCTATTTAACTGGTTTTTTTAATTTATTTTTTTATTTATTATTTTTTTTGGGGGGGGGGTGAGTATACGCTTATAAACCATCGGAGATATTTCAGTGTCCAATCTATCTTGCCAATATGATCAGCTCGCCCATATCACTATCACCCTAACCTGCATTCTTTAATGCCAAATGTTAATTTATGAGATGAATACATGCAAAACGAAATATCTATAGCCAGAACCCCATTATCTTGACGATTACATTCGTATATATCTGTACGTAGATAACAGATACGTAGCACCATATTCCCTATAGTTCCGTTCATCCAGAGCTAAGTTACTTTGTTACTAAATTATATAGACAATTATATAGACAATTATATAGACAATTATATAGACAATTGTTCTGCGACACTGATAATGATTTTACCAATCAAACAATTTCCTTCTGAAACAGATGGTGGGTCGGACTTATATTTTAACTGATTATTCTCCTCGAGCGGGCGCCATGATTGGCAAATACAGAACTACCACTAAAGAACTACTACAAAATGTGGACTGCGTCACGTGGTTGACCACTAAGGTGACCTATGGATTTAAATATTCTGATTGGTTCTAAGTAGTACCATTTATATCCAATTATTTCAACTTACTCTAGTCGTTTCAGTCAAATTCCCGTGCGGAGGCTCGAGATGTACAGGACTCGTCTAGCGATGACTATGAATGAGAAATATCAATCAAAGATGCAAAGAAAATCCATTCCATAAGATGGTTTGCGAATCGTGTGTCTCCATTATCGCGGAGCGATATCCGATACTTTACCGTATTCTGTTCGGCCTTCATCCGGCGGAGAACAGACTCGAGAAATCTGATAAATTACAGGTTTTCATACCACTTCGGAAACAGATATTGTCTGGCATGGGCTTATAAGATATACAGGTATGAATATAACTTTCGTATCATCCAAGAGGTATGGTAGATCTGCAATTTTGAACAAGTAGGACATCACATGACTCGAAAATGGCGGGTTACGTCGGTATAGACTTTAGCCTGTTGATAAAACGTTCGATAATGAGATAACGTTGACGATTGACATCAGCGCAAATTTCAATGCGGTAATGTAATAGTATGAACACAACTTTCAATCTTTGGAGATTTTACTGTCCACGTAAAATATTCTGTCAGGTTTCTGAGATATTTGTCACTGTAGCGAACATAATATACTAGCATATGTACGTTTTTATGCCACTGGTCTATGATATATTCATATCCTTTCAGGACACAGGTCACGCAGGTGAGATAATTAATATGTATGATCCTCCCTTCGAACAAGATGGGTGCTGATAATGACGAAAAACAGATCTGACCTTCGTGTTGATTTGTGAAGCACGCTTTGTCAGGTTCCAAATCATCTGCATAGGTTTCACAAATATGTTTTCCCATTGTTGCAAGTGCATAATGTAATATTGCATTCACAGTTCCGCGGTGGCTAGAACCCAGTCACGCGTGTAATGGAGCGGACATCATAACGAAAAAATTAGAAAATACATATCGTCTCTCCCGAGGCAGATATCCAAGTATAAACATTCAAAAACCAATACTTCATGATATCCACCATGAAACCGTCCCATAGAAATGGTGCAGTGTGGATCTACAGAGGCGGGGAAAAAACGCACTGAGCAGAACTGATTTTCTGTACTGATATCTCGCCAAACAAAGAGATGTATGCTGAACAAGCGACAGCTGGGGCCACGCCTTGAACTTAAAAAATAATTCATGAAAGATTCATGAATTTCTCAATGATAATATCTACAGGAATGTTGGCAGCACCATATTATTTTAGCATATAGATGTAGCATATATTCGATCTACAGGTAATGATTTGTAGGTTAGATGAAGTTGACATAAGTAAGCGATGGCTAAATTGGGAGAGTTTATCGGACAAATACTTCAATAAACATTAAAAGTCGTTAGATAATGTTTCACAATTTGTTTACTTTTAAAATACACAGTCGGAAAGATGGTGATGGCCCAAAATCTATTAACTGGAATAAAACCCAGAACACACGCGTCTAGTCCGACATTCAGTATTAAGCCGTCGTCCATTGAAGAATTTCCGCGTCCATAATCCAAAGACCTATTCCATATAATAGCATTAGCACCAATATCAGAAAAAAAACACTGATGATATCAATACACATAAGCTAGTTTCCTGCAGGAGAGAAGCGGTCAACAGTTTACAACGATGCCGGTGTGCATGCTAAGAATGTCCGGTGGCTACGGGTGTCTGGCTCCTATCATTTCAGGTAGGACATTTTCGTATCACTTTACTCTTCCCAGAGCATTGCTTCTTGTCACAACCATGATAACACGAAATCTTAAAATATTTGGTGAATTCGAACAAGTTGATCAACCTTCTAATCATGGCTGAATTATATAATGCATTCATTGGTTTTGTTAGAACATGGCTTTGCAGACCACTACATACACACGACTTCATCGGTCTAAGTATACATACGTCATGACCCGTCGTCAGGAAAAAAGCCATGTCGTCTGCCAGCGCTTTCGATCAAAGTTTTGGTGTGTTTTTTTTTCTCTCACCAATAATTATCATATGGTACTACGTATCTGTCACAAATTTATTGACTCCAGTGTCACTCTAAAGGCTATACCCGCCCCATCGTTGACATCATCTGACGGAGCCAGTTCCGAACCACCATCATTCATAGATGGTCAAGCTGGGTCGTATACCGACGTAAATTCGTAACTCGAGTGCTGATCCCATTGCTTTCCTTTAATCTGCTATTCAGAGGTATAATAAATAAAAGTATAATAAATAAAAGTAGGCCTACCGGCTATTTAACTGGTTTTTTTAATTTATTTTTTTATTTATTATTTTTTTTGGGGGGGGGGGTGAGTATACGCTTATAAACCATCGGAGATATTTCAGTGTCCAATCTATCTTGCCAATATGATCAGCTCGCCCATATCACTATCACCCTAACCTGCATTCTTTAATGCCAAAT